>JAMKQA010036820.1:0-31893 GCA_024699735.1 Posidonia australis | reverse complement strand
GAAAACGACCCAAGCCTCCATCACCCTTTTCTCCCCAAGTGGGAGTAAGGATTGGACCCACCAAAATAGCTACTAAAATCACCAAATAAACATGGGGTCACAAGCCTCCATCACCTCCAAGTCTACTTCAAAACCCCTCAAACAAATCACAAATCCATTAAGCATGCTGTTCTAGAGAAAATCTCGAAGTCATAAAGCTCATAAATAACTACTGTAGCATGCTTCCACAAATTACCACGAAATTCGCATAAAATGCCCACAAATCAGCATATTAACATCATAAACATGCTATTCTACTTAATCACATCATTTCCACATTTTATCATAATTTTTCATACATTTATCATGCCTTTTCCACACATTAGCCCTACTGTAGCATGCTGCAACAGAGAACAGAGACAGAGACAGAGAGAAGGGGTGGGATGCGTACCTGGCCAGCTCCCCACGCGCGAAGCCACAGCAGTACCCTCACGCAGCCCCCTGCACGCACTGCCTCCCGCAGCCGTGCGAACCCGCACTGCCTCCCGCAGCCGCGCGAACCCACACTGCCTCCGCACGCAGCCGCGCGAACCCGCAGCGCACAGCCTCCCGCACACTCCCCTGCTCCTCCTCAGCCGTGCGAACCCACTACGCACAGCCTCCCGCACACTCCCCTGCTCCTCCTGCCTCTCCCCCGGCCGAGCACCTCCCTATAAAGCTCTCCGCAAGGCTGCCTCCCAGGAATCCCGCTGGCTCTTCCCCAGCTACGGAGGGGACGGATCAGCAGAGGGCTCACGGGCGTGGAAGAGAGGGAGCTCACGGGCCAAATAAATGTCTCGCACCGTAGGGAAAAGAAAATGGGCTTTTGACTCAGTCAAAGCCCAAGCCCAAGTGGGTCCCACAGCAGGACCGACTCACTGGCCACAGAAAACACACCACAGGGGAGAAACCAAGGCACAGAACACAGAGAAGTAACCACAACCAACACACAACTGGATTTACTATTAATAAACCATACACAAATAATTACAAGAAATTCCATGGTTTAAAAATAAATAGAAAAATCCAGGCACAGATGTTACACCTATTGATGAGATATGCAACAGTGAAGGTGGCATCAGACCAAAGGAACTTTGAAACATTCATATGTAACAGGATAATGCATGTGACATCTAGAAGATGCTTGTGTTTACGCTGAGTAACTTCATTTTAGTGAGAGGTGAAAGTAAGTAGTTTGATGTATAATTCCTAGAGATGTACAATAAGATTGAACACTAGATTGGACAAATTCAAGAGCATTATTTGTGTACATGTATTTTGGTGTAATATCAAATTGGTTCTTTATTTTTGTAATAAAGGTTTTGAGTACATTCAATATATGACTACGATCTTTAAGCAGATATACCTAAAAATACTCGTGAGAAATCATCAGTGAAAATAATATAATAATGATGACTAGATACAGATGGGACTCTGGTTGGACTTTAGATGTCACAATGAACTGCACAAGGCGTAACTGCCTAGAGGAAGTATGATGGTGCTTGTCTAATTGACATGACTTACAATCAAAAGGAGAGATAGAAATCCAAGGCAAAGTCCATTGTAACTTTTGATGTGAGATGACCTAATCGATGGCGTCACAAGGCAAAGCACTCAGAGACAGACGCCATAGATGTCAATCCTCGTGGTATATCATCATGAGTTAAAAAGTACACACCATTGCCTTGTTCATGATTCAAAGCAATCCTTCTTTCCGTTCGTAAATTCTGAAAAGTGCAGTGGAATGGGAAAAAGTCACATAATAAAGTAATTATTTTGTAATGACATTAATAAAGAGAAGGTTAGCAAGAAAATCAGGTGCATATAGAATTTTATCAAGTGAAAGCTGAGGAGAGGCTCTTATAACCCCTTATCTAGTGATAGGACAAGAACGAGCATCAGTGATGACCTCAGAACGGATATCAGAGAGTTGAGACAAACATATAAAAATGTTTTTTATATTTGAAATATGAGAGTAGGCACCTGAATCAATGATTGAGGAGAGATTCTTGGATGTGAGGAAGGCACTAGTACTTGTGAAAGGAGTATGGGAGGCAATAGCTGTAGAGTCAGTGACCTTTAGCTGTAGGAGTCGTTCATATTCAGCTTGAGAGATGGTAATTGTCTGCTCTTCATTGGTGGAAGAGGTGGGTGTAGGCTCTGTAGTAACATTGGTTGTCGAGGGTCGATTAATTAAATTCCAGCATCTGTCAACCTGTTGACTTGTTTGTCCATAGTGAGTGCAATAGGGACGTCATTCATTGCTTGTACAGCCACGACCACCTCCATAGGAGCCATCACGCCCTTGACCACGTGTAGTTATCATGGTTGACTAATCGAACACTAAAGAAGGCATAGCTGTGGAAATACGTAATATTCTGGCAAAGGTAGATTGCATCGTCAGCTCTTAAGATTTGTCCCTTGATCTAAGAGCCGAGATTCGAATTCAAATTGAAGTAATAAATTGGCATAGTCAGTTCCTCACGATACTATTTCATCTGAGTAGCATCACCAGTCAAAAGTTGGTAGATCTCACACTCATCAAGCAAAACCCATAGAAGTGTAAAATGCTTCTAGACTGTCGTAAGGTAAACAACTGCTCATATACTTTAAGGACTTTGGATATGTTTTTCTCGTGGCCATACGTAAGACGTAACATATTCCGAATCTTCTTTACTAGCTGCAACATCATAACATTCTATGTAATTGAAGATTTCATACTATTTACCAATTAAGATACTATAGCTGCATCATTCGCATATCAGTCATTGTATGTTGCATCTTTGCTGTCAAGAGGACGTTTTGTAGGATGGCTCATCTTGCGATGGGAGGTAATAAATATCTCGAAACTTTGTACCTAGAGAAGATAATTCTTGCTGTTTAACTTTTCAAAGGTCCTACTGAGATTCTTCACCAAACATTTATGCACTGCCATGGAGATAAGTAGGAAACACGGTGTAATTTTGTCACAGCAACACCATGAATAGATCGGACCGCACCAGATCAGGAATCACAGCAGAAACACCACGAACACGATCTGATCACGTCAGATCAGACAACACAAGGGCACAGACACACCATAGATGTGCTCACATGGCATATAGCATGCATAGATTGGATACAGCAGCCTAGAAGCACATTCCCAACTGACAGCACAGGCTACAGGAGCCATTGAAGGAAAAAGGAAGGACTGATGGCTTGAGAGGAGACGCCCGGAGTGAGAGAAGAGGCCGACTGGTGACTGGACTGCTACTGCAGTTGGGGATGGTGCCAGTTGTTGCTACTGCAGGAAGAGGAAGGACGGCTGGTGGAAAAAAGGACCAGCGGCACCAGCAGCTTGAGAGGAGGGTCTGGAGAAGAGAGGAGGAGCCACTGGAGAGGAATAAAGGGGCTGGTGGCTGTGGTGAGAGGTGATGGCTCACCGGAGAAGAAGAAAGGGGCCGGCGGCTGCCTAGGGTTTAAATCTGGGAACTGGTACCATGTGGAATGTGATGAGGGAGAAAAAAGATCTATCGCATTGGGGTATGTAGTTACAAATATATAGTGTTTCTCAGATAAATGGATATTCAATAAACCATATAACTAAGATGAGCTTAACTACATAACATAACATGACTCCTCTAACATGATGGAACAGCATGTTTTCCTGGGTAAGACTGCTTGAAAGAATCTGATTCTGGATATGCTGATGGTGAATCTGTAGGTGAAAGCACTTTCAGTGATGTCGTTTCCGTTCGCCGAAACAATTCTTACTGAAACCTCCCCTACCAACTATATAAGAATGGGAAAAAAAACTTGTGATTTGTGAGAAGAAAAGATCTTTATTAGAAAGAAGAATCAAGAGCCATCTTATTTCCTTGCTTCTTCATTCCTGATGATTATGATCTGATTGTGATGCAAAATTGAAGGTAATGGACACTGAAAGTCCGTTCCATTTCACCTACATTCCTGGTTGCTAGGAATGCAGCATCAGTGCTAGCAACTTAGTATAATTATAGAATTGGAGCTTACTGATCTAAGACAGGAAAGGATGGTAGGCATTTCAACATCACTTTGGGATGGTTTTGATTTTTCAGTTTCTATGACCTGATATATGAATTTTTTGCCTGCAGAAAGTGGACTTCGAGCATCAAAGAGCAAGAGAAAGATCGTTTAACTCCTGTTAGTATTTTGTTGAATCATTTTCCTCTCTCTATTGGATTTGTAACCAATCAGTTCTGTGTTTGAATTTGTGTCAATTTTAGATTGTAGAAGCACTGAGTGAGGGTTATCTGGGTCCTGATTATTCTCAGGTACTTTTACTGTGGTTCCATGAGGTAGTGATTCTTGACCATAAAGATTCTGAAATTGTCTTCTCACTACTGAAATGCTTTCTGCAGCCAAAGGACTTTGCAAACATATCTTTAAAGGATATCAATCCGTTGGCTAATAGTTCCTTCCCTCTATGTATGAATCACTTATTTCAAAAGGTAAAAGATTACACATTGTTTACAATTCCCCTTTACCGTTATTCGCTCCATCTAAATGACCATGTCATTCTTGATGTTTTCTTCCCTTATAACATGAATATTCATAACCACAGCTTAGAGAGGATCATCATTTAAAGCATGGGGGAAGGATGCAATTGGGTCTTTTTCTGAAGGTAGTTTATTGTACTTTCTTTTCATCAACTCCAAAATTCAACAGTCCGTAATCAGAAAATTCTCTTTCTTAGTAGGCAAAATATGTTATGTAGTGACTGAGAGATGATTAGATTTCAAAGTTGATTTGCAATATTGAAGCTGTAAACCTTCCTTTTTAAGAATGAGCACAATTTTCACTTCTTTAGTGCAAAAGAAATCCAAAAAAAAAAAAACTAGGAATAAAAGAAAGTGTTTAGTGCCCACCCTTTTAGCTGAGGTGTGATATTACTATTAAGGAAAGAGATTTTGCTGATCAATTTCGTGAAAGGATCCAAGCATTTTATTCCATGATCATTTATGTAACTTCAATTTGTGTTTTAGAATTGGAAGCTCTCATGCCTCAAATTATTCTTAAGGTTTCTACTTTCAAAAATTAATGTTATCAGGGTTTTTTGTAGCAGTGCTTCTTCACCTACATTCTAGTAGTCTAGGGCCTTACAAATAAATCAATATTCTTTATAAATTCATTGCTATTTTCTGTCAATTTCTTAGCTTGGTTTCACTGCTTCCCTTATAGAAGCCCAAGTTTTATGTTATTTTGTGAACCTCCTGCCAATTTTTGGACAAATTATTCTGTTTCATGCATCTATAAACTTGTCGGCATGAGATGTTTTCTTCCTCCAAGCTCCAATTACTTACCTTTTAGTTTTCTAAATGCTTCTCTTGGTTTTCTGTAAGCATGCTATAGATGTATAGAGATGATGCATGCATGTACAATTTCTAAGTTGAATAGTATAATATCTATACATATTTGTGAACTTGTCACACATTTTTATTGATTTGAATTTCCAGTGGTATCTTGTTCTTTTACTGAAATATCCTGAATCCTAATTTTTTTTTCTTATTTGCTATTCAACTGTCTAATTGTTTACTGCCCCTTGTGATGTTCTATGCTACTTTTTCCTTATTTAGAACTAGGAATCTTTCTTTTAAATAATCACAATCATCACTAGAACAATAAAGGTTGATCACCATTGAATAAATATTTTGATATATATGGAGTTATTTTATTAGGATATTTATTGATTTCTTCATGGAATTCATAAACATCATTAAAAAAATAAAGGTCATGTTATCAATAAATAGTTGAATTTGTGCATTAGGGTTTAAAGAGAAAATCTGATTATTCCTTGGTAGAATGAGTTACATATATGTATTTAGGAGGATGACCCCTTACATGGATATCCACATACCCAATAACCCATAACATAATATAACTCAACTCATACTTCTCCTCAAGTTAAAGTATATATATTAATCATGCTTAGCTTATCACTACCTAGTTTGTCACTGATAGTCTGAAATGCACCTATCCGAAGTCTTTTGGTGAAGATGTCGGTTAGCTGCTCTGAGGATTGCATATATAGTGTAGTAATGACACAACATTGTACTAGATCTCTTACACAATGATAATCCACTTTTATGTGCTTTGTACGCTCATAAAAACTTGGATTGCTGGTTATGTATATGACAAATTGATTATCACAATGCATACATATTGGAGATTTTATCACAAACCCAAGTTCTGTCAATAGAGATTTGAGCAAAGTCATTTCACAAGTTTGTGTCATTGGTTTATATTTAGCTTCTGTATTTAATCTGGATACAACATTTTTCCTTTTACTCCTTCAGGTGACAAGGTTTTCACTAACATAAGTGTAACAATCGTAAATTTATTCTGTAATTATTTATATTTTAATGAATTTATTCTTGGAGGGATGTTATTGTTCTAAGACTTGTTTGTGTGATTTTGTGATTTTAGGCTTGAACCTCGTGGGTCGGTTTCTGTTTGCATGTTTCTATGCATGGTTGGTACTGTGCACTGTGGCACGGTGCTTGTGGGCCCAAGTGTGAGTCCGTGTGGGGCCCACGTTTGTGGGCCGGTTGGTGGGAGTGATTGGTGTGGTGGGTTGTTAGCTCGTGCGAGAGGTCGGTAGTTGTACTGTGCATACATGCATGCAATTACCACCGTCAGCGCGTATTTATAGTCGCGGTTGATGGCCTTTCCTCCACACCTCTCCTCTTCCTTCGCTCTATCGCCTCCTCCTCGAGCACGCTACCTCTCTTTTCTTTCCTCCTCTCATTTTCCTCTCCCTCTCCCTTAACTCGCCCATCCTTACTCACTTTTCCTCTCCCATCTCTCCTCATCTCTTCCCCTGTTTATCCCCTGTTCGGTGTGCTCGAGGGTGTGCGATGGTGTACGGTGGCCTATGGAGTTTTAGTGAGGCGTCCTTGAGGTCGTGGAGTAACCGAGGACGCGTGGAGTCATCAAAGTTGGTCGGAGATCGGAGTTAGATCATCGAAGAGCTCATTGGATCTATAGGTGTACCCTCAGATTTTCATCTTAAGAGTCTTGTCTCTTAAAGCATGTCAAGCACATACTTTCTTTGTGAAGGTACTAACCTACCCTTAGCATAAGCAAACTTAATTCTTAAGAAGTATCTAAGCTTTCCTATGTCTTTTGTGACAAAATATTGTGCAAGATACTATTTTACTTCAGTTATACTAGTTATGTCACTACCTGTCAGAAGTATATCATCTGCATAGATTACCATAAAAACATACCCTTATGCTGTCTTTTTAATAAACACACAGTGATCCATAGAACATCTAGTAAAACCACTGTTCGTGACTTCACTGAACTTGGAAAACTATGCATGAGGACTCCACTTCAATTCATAAATTACTTTCCTAAGATGACGGATTTACTTCTCCTCCAAAGCAACTTACCTAGGTGATTGCTTCATGTAAACTTCCTCACCCAAGTCACTATAGAGAAATGTATTTTTTACATTAAGTTGACATTACTGCCAACAGTAATTAATTACAAGAGACAAGAGAATGCATATGGAATTTGAGCTAAGCAATTGGAGAAAATGCCTCTGCATAATCAATATCATAAATTTATGTGAATCCACAAGCAACCAGCCTTGTCTTGTATCGATTCACTGAACCATCTAGTTTGTATTTCATAGCGAATACCCACTTGCAACTTACAACACTAGCTCCAAAAGGATAGTTCACTAGTTCCTATGTGCCACGAGACAAGTGTCTGTATTTTTTCATCCATTGTAAATTTTTAATGTGGAACTTGTATTGCTTCAAGATGACTTTTTAGTATAAACTCTGTAGTGTGAGAAAGCGTAAATTGACGAAAACTGGGAGTAAGATAGTTGTAGGAAACAAATGATGAAATAAGATGTACAGTTGGGTGTCTTTTACTTTTTCAAAGAACTATGGGCATATCAAGTTCTAAACTGATAATGAATGGATCTACAGCTATAGGAGTTGGAACAGTTTATGGTTGTTGAGGCACCTGTTGATGGCGATGATAAAACTACAATGGTCGCTTCAATTAGGGGTTCGTAGCAATTGATGGTGGTAATTATATGCTTTCAATTTGAGATTTTGTGGACTCAAAATAGGACTTTGACTCAAAAAATGTGACATCAACAAACATAAGATATTTATGTGTAAGTAGCTGATAACATTTGTATCCTTTTTGAATGTGTAAGCACTTAACAAAAACAAGCTTTATTGATCTAGGATTAAGTTTATCTAAGCTTAGGACCAAGATTTTGTACATATGTTATACACCCAAACACTTTTGGCGATAAGTTAAACAATTTCTTATTTGAATCGAGTTGTCTAAGAGGAATTTCATCTCACTAAAGGAGTGAATGGTATACAATTAACAAGATATGCGATCGTGAGAATAGCATCAGACCACATATACTTTGGAACTTTCATCTCAAATATAAGAGTTTAAGCGACATCAAGAAAGTGCTGATGTTTGTGTTTTGTAATGTCATTCTGTTGAGAAGTATAAGCACATGTGGTCTAATGAATAATTCCTAGAGACACAAAGTTGGATTGTAAGTCACTTTGCACAAATTCTAGGACATAGTGAGTACAAATCACTTTAGGTGTAATAGAAAATTTATTGTTTATTTCATTACAGAACTATTAACAACATCAAGAACACGAACTCTGTCATTCAACAAATAAATCCAAGACACTTTGGAGAAATTGTCCATAAATATAATATAATATCTAAAACTTAAAATAAAGGAAATTGGTGTTAGACCCTAAACATTACAATGAATTAAATAAAAAATATTTTCACTACGAGACAAGGATAGACGTTTATAGGTAACACAGTGATGTTTATCTAACTAACGTGATTTATAACTAAATGACTCAACTGATATCCATAAAAGTATCTACTGAAGCTTACTAAGAGATGAATGATCAAGGTGATAATGCTACAAAAAAGAAGGCTTTGAAGTGGAAGCAACATTCGTAAATCTACGAGGTATCTCATCCCATGTCAACAGGTACATTCCTTTGTCACGCTTATGGTCCAAATAAATCTTCCTCCTTATTTGCAAATTTTGAAAGATATAGTGAAACAGGAAGAAGGTAATGAAACAAAGTAGTTGTTTTGTTATAGTACTAATGGAAAGTAAATTGATTGGAAACTTGGGTACATATAAAACATTGTCAAAGATAATATGAGAAGAAGTATAAACAACTCTTTCGTCAGATACTAGACACGATTGTTAACAATTGTTATAGATCGTATTTCAGAAAGCCGTGAAAGACGATTAAATAGGCTCTTTGTATCTGTCATATGGGTGGAGGATTCAGAGTCTATAATCCAAGAATTATCATTAGTAACTAATATAGCACTAGTACCTGATGTTATGGCATGGGAAGCAAAGACTATAGACTGGTGAGCTGTGTCTGGAGGAATCTGTCATAATCTGCTTGTAAAATAGTCACTGTGAATTGTACCATCTGATCCAATGTCTCAGTTTCAACTAAGGAAGTAAATTGTGTTAGTGGTGGTCTATGATATTTATCTCAGCATTTGTCAGAAGTATGGTTGGCACGTCCACAATGATCACATCGTCTAGTGTCATGTCCATCACTATGACTATTCTTGCCATAACCACTCCTACCACCTTGACCTCTATTAGAAGATACATTGATGACTCTGTCACTAGAGAAGGTGTCGGTGTCGTGTAACGCCCCGATCCCGGATGCATTACTGAAACACAGTATCAAGCATAATTATATTAATTACAGAAACATTAAATAACTGTAATTAAGGTTCAGCTTCAGGATCATAATGCACGGCTAGAAGTTCCAACTCCTGCACCGAAACTCGATTGCATGCGGTCTGCACCTCAAAATCAAATAAGCATGCGTGAGTGACATCTAAGTCACCCAGTACGTGTCCCAACACAAACCACAAAACTCTCGGTAAAACAAAAAAAAAACTCATTTCTTTTATTTTTCAAAACTTGGTTTTCTTTTGAAAATCATCTTTCCTTTTACTGAAAATCATTTGGGAATTCAATCCTAAATCCATGTTCTTTCAAAGGCCATGTTTTTTTTCTTTTCTCAAAACATTTGGAAACTCATTCCAAAACCACATTTTCTTTCAAACCATACCTTTGCATTTTCTTTTAAAACTTTTGGAATTCATTTTCCAAAACATATCTTTTCAATATTTGGGATTCTTCTCCAGAGTCACTTTCAAATTCACATTTTTGACCAGATTCAGCCTAAAACACAATGCTTCACGGACTCAAAACCAAATCATAAATACAGGCTGACAACTTGTAAAAACATCATCATTATTTTATTTCAGGATTTTAGGACTATTTCATCAGTCCAGTCTTGACCAAATCATATTTTTTTTTCTTTATTCATTTCCACTTTCTTTACTATTGTTACATTGATCAAGGGTGTAACCAGGCGCACAAGCAGTAGGTGAGGACATCCTTCCCCTACCATCCTGCACTGCCGTGGTGAAATTTCCCGTGCGGATGTCACTGCCCTGGCCAACAGGCCTTTATTTCATTTTCATATGTGCACGGGAATGTCTTTGTCTGACGCTCCATCGGTGACCCGAACAACTAGGTCCAATGATCCAGGCTCAGCGTATACCGTCGGTGATCCGAACAACTAGGCTTAAAAACCTAAGCTCAGCCTACACCGTCACGAGCTCGGTGACCTGAATAACTAAGTACAACGATCTAAGCTCAGTCTACACCATCGGTGACCGGAACAACTAGGTATAAAAACCTAGGCTTAGCCTACACCGTCTCAAGTTGGGCAACCACATTATTAGTGTTCCATTTCAAAACTCTCTTTAAACTTTCTTTTCGAACGTAGACCGGAACAACTAGGTATAAAAACCTAGGCTTAGTCTACACCGTCTCAAGTTGGGCAACCACATTATTAGTGTTCCATTTCAAAACTCTCTTTAAACTTTCTTTTCGAATTATTTTTCATTTCATTCTTTTCGTTGCAGGACTCTATTTCCTTGCAACACCTGACCCTCCACTGGGGGTCCTAACTCAAGTTATGAAAACTGTTTAAAATCATAAATTGGGTCTCATACCCAAAACTACATAAAATCATCCTTTTCATTCGTTTATGGGATTAAAATCCAAAATCACGGTCAAATCTATTTATTTGGGTTCCACATTCCTCCACGTCATTATACGGGGAAAACATCATTAACACATACTCAACATACCATTAAAATCATTTATCTTTCATTTAAATTCATACTTATTCATATCAGGTTCAGGACAAAAACGGTAGACCGAATCTCAAGTTCGGTATACCAAAGATCCTTGCTTCGGTATACCGAATATTTTCGGTACACCGAAAACCCCTGAATCGGTCGACCGGGTGTTTTTAGTCTACTGATATCAGGTATCTGGCTAATCTGACAGAGATTCGGTATGTCGAATCCAATTCGGCATGTCGAATCGCCCGGAGTCAGGGCACCTCCCCTGTTCCGAATGACGGAAATCGTCCAAGGTGGGAGTCTTAATCGGACCCCCCAAACATCTATCATAAATCATCAATAAATCATGAGGTGTAGACCCTTGAGTCTACTTCAAAATCCCCAAACCATTCTTGATTCCATCCACCACACAGTTTATACGAAAATCATCAGGGGAAGGGGCTCAAGAACAACTACTGAAGCCTTCAACCCTAAAATTACATTTTCCCCACAAATATTAGTCCTAACCGCATGATATCTATATTCTCATGTCATATAACACATTTCCATTCATTTCATGATTTTTCCACAATTTTCTTGCATTTATTCAACTTTCATGCAATTTAACCCATCGTTAATGAAACACTGAAAGGAGGAAGGAAAATGGGTCGCGTACCTGTCTCAGTCCTCCGGCGACTCTCCCCACACTCTGGTTAACCTAATCGCACCCCGACGAAGCCTCCTCGCGCTGGCGGAACACACGTGCAGCTCACCACCTCCTCGATTGCACGTCGTTCCTCTTTCTCTTCTCCTCTCTCGGTCACCTCCTCCTTTCTTCGCACGCCTTAGTCTCCCTTTATCCTCTTTCCCACCCGTATCGCGTCGGTCGCCCATTGGGTTGGAAGAGACGGCGAGGCACGGGTTGGCGTCGTTGGTGGCACTGGTCGGGGGAAGGGGAAGGAAGAAGAGGGAAAAATGGTGCGGGCTCGTGAGAGGAAAGGGAAAAGAAAGGAAGAAAAGACAGACACGCAAATCAAGGTAACTGTGCATCCTCAAACCAGCACTACACATTGGTTCCAGATCACAAACAGGTACACAGAAAGTCAATCACAAGTTCACACTCCCAAAATCAACAGATTATCCATTAATAAACTATTTAAGCAATATAACAATTAATTACATGGTTTACAATTAAAATGGATAATCAGGTCCGGATGTCACATGTTGCGACCTGTAAAATCTTGGAAAAAGTGGATTGAATTGTAGGAACTGTCTTTGCACCTAGAATTTGTCCTTAAATCTATACTACAAGTTTGAGGTTGAGGCTTGTTAGAAAAATTGCAACTACTAACTCCTGTCGATACTGTTTCATCTTGAAAATATCTGTCACACACAATTGATATATCTCCAACTCATCAAGTAGAATGTGAAGTATACTATAGAATTCTTCAACCATCTTCTTCTCTTAACGATGTGTGAATAAATGTTGATAAATTTCACAGATTCGAGCAATATTCTTTTCATTACTCTGTGGCTTGTAGGGTATCTTATAGCTTTTTAGCTGGTTTCGATACCATAACGCTTCGCGCAGTCCATTACTTCATACTATTGATTAGTCATGATATCACAGCACAATCATCAGTTAGCTAATCTTCATAGGAGAGATCTTTCACGTCAAGCGAATCACATGTAAGGTGGTTGATTTTGCGATGAGCCCCCAAGGTGTCGAAAACTTCTTTCCATAGTAAATAATTTTTGTTGTCTAACTTGATGGCATGGTTCTTAAAATCGACATGTGTCGATGAAATTTCGCCAACTCATGTTTGGTTTACAAACAGGGGAAATAACATTTGCAGGTATATCTTTGTTTACTGCATTTTAGTGGGTGTGTCGATGGTATATCATGCGCATTATGCATGTTGAGTGAAACTTGAAAATTTTTATACTGTAAAAACATGTTTCGACGGACACTCTTACATGTTGCTACCGACACGGATGAAACGGCTGAGGTCAGATCTTAGTCTTCTTTTTCTACCTTTTCTCCGACTCTCTCGTGCCCTCCACCCCTTCCCTCTTGTGCTGTTGTGCAAGTGCAGCCGCACTTGCCTCCGTTCCTTTACTTTCCTCTACACTTCGTGTTTCTGTGTCTTCTGTGTCTCTGTGCCTTCCACTCCTTCCCTCTCGTGCCCTTCGCCCCTTTCCTCTTGTGCCCTCCGTGCCTCTGTGCGGTTGTGTCCTTGTGTTGTACCCTTTATGAGTCCTATGTCCTTTTGTTTTGATATAAATAAATTTACCATAAAAACATAGATTTTAGGTTTATTTTTATTTTTCATGTTGTTTTTTGTATTTTAATGTTAATAACATGATATTACATAAATGATAGATCTAATCTAATAAAGGTAAAATTTAACCTAAAAATTATATAAAATCATTAAAAATCAGTAAATATTTATAACTTAAAAAAAAAAACAGAAATTCAGAATATTTTGTAAATAATTAAAAAATCAGGAAAATATCGAAAACTTTGAAAAACATTCAAATATTTCTAAGATAAGTTAAGAAATGAGGAAAATAATAATAAGTCAAAAAAAAGAAAATATTTTTGATTTTTTGTAGAAAATTAGAAATAATATTAAATGTATAAATTATTAAATAAAATATCTAAAAAAATTGTAAAAATATAGAAAATTTAAAAAAAACAAACATTTTAAATGCATGAGTATTTTTTTTATATAATTAAACTCATTTAATTTTTTATTTTTAGTCTTCACAATGTTGAGTTCTGGTGGATTTCAAAGTATTGAAAGTGACAATGAGGAGAGTTGTAATGACATGAGTCTGAGTCGTTACTAAAATTTAACTACAATTTTTTTTTTACTTATAATAATTATCACTTTCAGATCTAAAACTAAATTCAACATTAAACAACTTAAATTAGAATACTTTTAACTGAATTAAATTAAATTAAATATTTATCTGTGACATCTGGACTTGATTATCCATTTTTATTATAAACCATGTAATTATCTGCAATATTGTGTATAATGGTTTATTAATGGGTAATCTGCTGTTTCTTGGTTGTGTGAGTTTGTGGTTGGCTTTCTGTGCATCTGCCTGTGATTTGGGACCAACGTGGAGTTCGATTTGAGGATGCACAGTTGCCTCGGTTTGCGTGTCGTTCTTTCCTTTTTTCTTTTCTTCATCTTTCTCCTTTTTCTCTCACGAGCCACACCATTCCATCGATTCTTCGTCTTCATTTTTCTCTTCTTCCACCCGTGCCACCAGCGACGGAGGCCCGTGCCCCCCCATCTCATCCGACGGGATGGGTGATCGGCGCCAAGTGAGCGGTGGCGGAAATAAAAGAGGGAGGCGGGAGTGGGCAGAGGGAGAGTGCGGCGAGAAAGGAAAGGAAGAGAAGAACGGGAGTTGAGGCGCGCGAGCTGGGAGGAGGTGGTGAGCCGCCTGTGCGTTCCGTCGGCAGAGGAGGCTCCGTCGGGGCGCGAGGAGGTTCGCCGAGGTGTGGGGAAGGTCGCCGTGTGCTGTGCCAGGTACGCGACCCCATCCCTTTCCTCCGTTTGTTGTTTTTGTTAACAGTAGGATTAATTACATGAAAATTGTGATAAATGCATGGAAAATTGTAGAAAAATAGTAGGAATGATGGAAATGTGTTGTATTGCATGAGAATGTAGAGATCATGCGGTTAGGATTCATGTTTGTGGGGAAAATGTGATTTTGGGGTTGAAGGCTACAGTGGCCATTGTTGAGTCCCTTCTTCTTTTGATTTTCGTATGAATTGTGTGGTTGATGAAATCATGAATGGTTTGAGGGGTTTTGAAGTAGACTTGAGGTTCTACACCTCATGATTTTATGGAAAGTTATGATGCATGTTTGGTGGGTTCGATCGGGACTCCCACTTAGGGCGATTTTTCGTTGCCTGAACTGGGGTGTGTCCTGTCTGCGAAGAATTCGGTATACCGAAAAAATTCGGTGTGCCAAAATCCTAGCAGATTAGGCCAGGACCTAGGTTTCGGTAGATCGAAATATTCCGATCGACCGAAACAGGGGGTTTCGGCATACCGAAAAAATTCGGTATACCGAAACAGGAAAATTCGGTATGTCGTTTTTGCCCTGACTTTTAAAGGTTAAAATGTGATTTTTAATGAACGTTAAGTAGTTGTTATGGTATGGTGGGTTTATGTGAATGATGTTTGCCCTGTGTAACAACATGGGGACATGTGGAACCCTAAACAAATGAATTTGGGTGTGGTTTTGGGTTTTGATCCTATAAATGAATGAAACGATGATTTTGTGTGGTTTTTGGGCTTGAGACCTAATTTATGATTTTAATGTGTTTTTGATGGCTTGGGTTGGGACCCCAGTGGAGGGTCAAGTGTTGCAAGGAAACAGAGTCCTGCAACGAAAAGGATGAAATGGAAAATGGGTTTTGAGAATTGGAAAGAGTTTTGAAATGGAACACTAATGATGTGTTATGAAGAAGACTGTGGTTTCCGAACTTGAGCCGGTGTAGGCTGAGTTTGGACCTTTGAGCCTAGTTGTTCGGGTCATCGAGCTTGTAGCAGCGTTGGTTGAGCCTGGGCCTTTGAGCCTAGTTATTCGGGTCACTGCCGGTGTAGGCTGAGTCTGGGTAGTTGTACCTAGTTGTTCGGGTCACCGAGCTCGTAGCGGTGTAGGTTGAGCCTGGGCTTTTGAACCTATTTGTTCGGGTCACCGACGGTGTAGGCTGAGCTTGGGTCATTGGACCTAGTTGTTCGGGTCACCGACTGGGGCGTCAAACAGAGACGTATCCCCGTGCACTTGTGAAAATGAAATTGAGGCTGGTTGGTCGGGGCGATGACATCCCGCACGGGGAATCTCATCACGGTAGTGCAGGAAGGTAGGGGAAAGATATCCTCACCTACTGCTTGTGTGCCAGGTTATCCCTAATCAAGGTATCAACAGTATAGAAAGTGGAAATGAATAAAGAAATGATGATGTTTTAACCAGTTGCCAGTCAATGTTTATGATTTGGTTTTGAGCCCAATGGGGCATTTTGTTATAGGCTGGATCTGGTCAATGTGTATTTGAAAGTGTGTTTTGGGATTGTTTTGGAAAAGAAAAATGAATTCCAAAAGGGTTTTTGAAAGGAATGTTTTGTAAGGAAAAAGAATATGATTTTGGGATTGAATCTCCAAGTGATTGGTTAATAAAAGAAATGATGATTTTCAAAGGAGAAAATCAAGTTTTTGCAAAATGATAAGAAACGAGTTTCTTTTGGTTTTGTCGAGTTTTGTTTGTGGTTGTGTGTTTTGAGGCGCGTACTGGGTGACTTAGATGTCACTCACGCGTGCTTTTGGTTTTCATGTGCAGACCGCGTGCAGTCGGGTTCCGATGTAGGAATTGGAGCTTCTAATCGCACATCGTGATCTTAAAGGTGAGCCTTAGTTACAGTTATATTTGTTCTGTAATTTTGTGTAATTATGCTTGGGATACTGTGATTTGGTAGTATGTCCGGGATCGAGACGTTACATTATCTAAAATCTTTGATGTGTGGTTGACTGATTTTATCTTCATGTACTAGTAAACTTTTACTTTTATCCTACGTCTGAGAAAATACCAACTAAACACACATGAGTGATCACTGAAAGGTCACTCAGCTCACACTTCATTAAAACTCACATTGCTATGACATCTTTTTCAGATGTCGCATACAATCTCGAATAATACTCATTTGCCCTACAAGCTATACTACGTTGAAGTCATATCTTTGAAACTATTCTTTTCTTTCAAACTAATTTCTTTTCTTTGAAAATGGTTCTTGACTTTCAAAACCATTTTGTATCTTTTCTTTCAAATCATATGAAAGATTTCAAATCTTAATACATACGTGAAATGATTACTTTTGTCAAGTCAAACACACAACTACTAGAAAGTGTCACATTGACATTGAACCTCTGCTCAGTCATAAAAACAAACCATATTTCAAAAGCTAATACAACTTTTTTCTTTTCTAAATCATGTTCATGTATTTCAAAAACATTCCTTTTCTTTTCTTTTAAATCTCATGCTTGTTTTTCAAAACTTGATACTATACTTGAATTGACAACTCTTTGCAAATTAAGTCACAACTACGAGAATATGCTACACTAGCATTGAGCCTCTGTTCAATCAAACATTAGGTAAATCTCAAAACTGGCACATTCCTTGCTTTTTCAAAATACTTTCTTTTTACTTTAAAATTTCATTCTTTTTCTCAAGTATCTTTCTTTACTTTTGAAAACTCATGTTTTTCTAAAACATCTTTCCTTTTCTGTAAAACCTAATGTTTTTTTGAAATACTTTTCTTTTTTAGAAAATCTCATGTTTTTTATCTAATGCATCTCTAGAGTATCTCTAGACTAGATTCTAGTCCAAAACTCAAATTTCAAATTTGACTAAAATACAAATCTTCACTGAAACTAACCTTAAAACTCAAGTCTTATCTCGTTAGAATTTGGTTAAAACATAGAAGCCAAAAATTAACTCAATTTTAGCTTAAATCTAATTCTGTATCTTAAATTTGGAAACTATTTTCCTTTCTAGTGTCACCTGGATTAAGGATGACCTGGTTACAAACTAAGGGAGAGGTACTAATCTCAATCTTCTACACTGCCACGGTGAAAGTTTCTATGTTGGGTATTTCATCGTCTACCTTAATCAATAGACCGCACTCTTAGGCTCCGTAGGCCCTTTTGAGTCAATAGGCTTTCACTATTTTCTCTTTACACGGGGATGCATTTTTCAATGCCTTAGTTTAGTTAAACACCTGAGGACTCTCTCATCCTTGGCCCTGTTAGCACCTAACAGCCTCTGTCTCGACACTCGTACTAACTAAAGTGTCACGTTCAACCACTCAGAGGTCTTGTACTCTTTGGCTTACTGTTACGTGTCTTTGTGTATAGTCAGTACTCTAGGCCTTCAATATTCAGACAAAAGGAGTCTCATACCTCCAAGTTTAGTCGATCCTCGACTCGCGAACGTTAACTTTGGTATCGTGAATGATAATTCAAAAGTTTCATACCTTCAGGATCCGACGAACACTTACCTCAGACTCTTGGTCTCTAGCTTCAACCTAAGTAAGTGTCTGACCACCTTAAAGATGTTGTCACACCCTTTGATCTTGTCAACAAGTTCCATCGGTCTTTTGGCTTCAACAACAAAAAGTTCTAGGAAAATCTTTCAAAATCTTTGCAAAACAATGCAAGTCTTTTCTAAATTCTTTTCTAAAACTCTTTTTTAAATCTATTCTCATCAAAGGGAATCTTTTTTTGAAAATTTATTCTTTTTTAGAAAACATTTCTTCTAAAATGCTCTTTCTCATAGCTTAAACCAATTCTTGCTAAACATATGCCAAAAATACATATATCAGGCATTTAAAATCTTCCTACAAAAATTTTAGAAATCTAACTCAAGAGTTTGATTTGGCAAATCGAACTATTCTAGTATGTTGAAATGTCTTAAATTTGAAAGTGGTCTAAGGTTCTGATTCGACACACCGAACTCGTTCGATCTGTGGAAAATCTCTGGTTTGGCATACCGAACTTATTGGGTGTATCGAATCAGTCGTTTTTCTAGAAAATAGCCGATTGCCCTGCATCACCATTAGTTGGACTTGAGGCCTCAAGTAGACCCCTCTCCGGCACACTAAAACCAAAACAACAGCCTCGGAGTCCCGTTAGGTTTCCAAGACTGTAAGTCCAATGAAACTTAACCAGAACTCTCTGTTCTAATGTCAAACTGGACACTTACTCACTCGTGTCTCTTAGAAGTACAGTCGGGTCGATGCCCAACAGAACTAAGTAGTGTCACTAAATGATCCTTTCAGTGTACAACAAAACTAACTGATTCTAGGTTCAGGGAATACATCATGATTCTTACTATTTTTCCTAGACCATTAGGGAGGAGACTTATTACTTTTAAGTCATTTCGCCTTTTATAACCTCTATATCTTAAATGGAATCTTGTTAATTCTTTTTAAGTCATTCCTGAAGCCATTCTAATGATTCTCTTACTTGTTCTATGTTTATTTTAATTATCTTTCCAGGATCAATACATATATACATCCATATATGTGTGTGTGTGTGTGTACAATCAAATCTTGAAACACATTAATTTAGCGCTTGATTCTGAGTTGCTATTCTCATTATTATGGCATGCTATCAATTATCAAGTTCCTCTTATCGATTAAATCTCATAGCTTAGCATAAATACAGTTAGAGGTGTTGAACGTTGGAGGGTTGGTGTTCAACGTTAAACGCTGGTATCCTAGGCATTTAACACTCTGACCACCTCCATTGCACCATAATCAATTATTTCCAATGTCCATCTATATCAACTTGCGAGAAAGCCAATTACTGGTCTAGGTCACATGTGACAACTTCTACATGCATTAGAAACCAATTGAAAATCCACTAATGCTATCATGGCAAGAAAACACATGGAAACTCAGTGTAGAGGTGTAGAACGCTGGAGACCGGGCGTTCAATGTTAAACGTTGGTATCCCAGTTGTTTAACGCTCTGTCATCCAATACTACACTAACATCTAGCATGCTCTTAAATTCCAAAACCACCAAGGGATTACTAACAATTCCTAAGGCACGTAAATTACAACATGCATTTACATTATTTACCATTAATCAATTAAATTAGTCAAAATCAAGGAGAAGTAAGGTAATGGTGTTGAACGTCCCTTTTGGGCATCTAACATTGAACGCCCCAGAGTTGACGTTCAACACACTGAAAGTTCTCATGTACTGAAAACTCTCCTTAAACCATGCACAATCCCTCCAAAACCAAGTAACCATAACACAGGGGTGGAGGGAACATCAGGCATACACTATATCTTCAAAACTAAACTTCAAATACTGCAAAAACTTTAACTTAAGGAGTGTGTACCTTGTTTGAGGACCCAACTCCTCCAAGGTGTTTTCCCTTCAATTTAGAGCTGCTCTCCTTCTTTGGATCATCCTTCCTCGTTCCATGCTCAACGTCAGGGATGGTTGGAGGTCGCTAGAGCTCGACTAGCAAGCCACAACTACCTCTACACACCAAGGAATCTATCTCTCTTCTTCTTTTTTTCTTCCTCTCATCTTCATCTCTCTCTCTCTCTCTCTTCTCTAAATCCTCTCTTAGAACCCCTCAAAGCCCCCGTCTCCCTTCAGGAAGAAGAAGGGTAGGGAAAAGAGAAGATCCCTTGAGGTATGCACCTCCCATGCACCTGTACATAGGCAACTTGACTTTTGCATGCATTTTTAGGACATTATATGTCTGACATGCGTTCAACGTTAAATGTATGGATCCAGACGTTCAACATCTTAGGTATTGAAATCTCATGCAAGTGTTGAACGGTCTATATCTGCCGTTTTACATTAAACGCCTTACTCTTTGGCGTTCAACATAACAAAAGTCAAAATTCAATATTTATGATGTTGAACGCCTGTAAAGTAGTGTTTTATATTAAACGTCTCACTCTAAGCGTCCAACAATTGAGAAATTTCAAATTAAATTTTTGACTGAAATTACTGCCTAAAATCTAGGATGTTGCATCCTAACCCCTTTAAAGGAATTTCGTCTCCGAAATTCTAAAGTTGAAGGACTGAGAATACCAAACTTTGTATGTCATAAATGAACATGAATTTGTTTCTTTTATTTTAGGTGTTTGAAAAAGAAAACTTTTTTAAGGGTGGTCATATTGGAAAAATATTTTTGTTTAAATATAGATCTTGCATTTCATTTTGATTCTATTCTTACATATCAAACAATGGAAAAGAATTGTCTGTCAATTTCGCTCTAATTTTTAATTTTGTATCAAGTACAAAATAAAAATGCTTCATTCCATTCCATTTCTACTATTCCATTCTAGAGTTTATTCCATTCCAACATATTCTCGTTCCAACATACCAAATGTAGCATAAAAGATATAGGACTCCTGCAAGTGTATTATGTTTCATTTTGTTTGTTTTTGTTAAATTTTTTGTGCAGGGTGTTGGATTGAGTTTAGATGATGCTCTAGCTTTCTGGAGAGCAGAGTTTTCCCAGAAGGTGTGTTCATTTCAATACGATTTGTGTGTTTTTTTTGCTACCTGTTGATCTTCCTGAATTTTGACAAGTCCTGTCATGTGAGTGGACCTAATTTATTTGCTCATTGGTATCTCTATTGAGAGGTTAAATTGTAATTATATTATTAGTATCCGTTAACACAGAAACAGCAACCTAGAACACAAAGGGAACAAGAAAACCTGCCTCAGGAAGGAGCTAAGGCAACGGAAAAGACTGAAAAAAACCATTTCAGTTTATATTCATGTTTGGATATTATTTTAGTACCATCAGAAATAAGAAACCATCACCATTTATCAAGAAAAGGGAACCATCATCTGCAACAGAACCCAGTCCTCATGGGACAATTTTACTGGTTGATTTAATATGAAGTTAGTATGGTACATTATATTTTTCTGATACCAGGGACAAACAGTCTTACACGTTACCTTCACTTCTTAGCACATATATCTAGCATAATACAATTTCAGACCTGCAAGTTTACTTTAACTAGTACAAAATTAGTCTGGAGTCCACATTTGATGTATGGTACAATATCAGACTTGCATTTTTGCTTTCTTACAAAATAATATAGTTTCTACTTTCTACTTTAGGTTGGCTCAGATCGGTTTGATAAGGAGTATGCGTATAGCATACGCCATAACTATGGAAAGGAAGGAAAAAGAACAGTAAGACACCTCCAGCGAATGCTGATCATCATTGAGAAACTTTACTAATGGTCTTGTGGAATGTCTCAGGATTACACACCATATTCCTGTCAGAAGGTCATTTCATTTGTTCCTGGTGTTGGTAATCACCATGGATGCCCGTATCGGCATTTCAGGTTAGATATGATAATTAACTGTTTTATTCTGCCGATTTTCCAAAAATATTTGATTGGTTTTCTTTTAATTGAGGAAATTGGTTCTTATGTTAGAATTTGTTCATTTGCTAGTCATATGTTCTATATATCATGCTTCCAATTTATTTCAGTGATCACTTCTTTAACACAATAAGTCCATGTTGACCACTTGTGATGTAAAGGCTTTAAATTTCCAATACGTACTGGGCTCTTCTCATGATTTTCGTGAACAATTATAGGCTCTGGTCTTTGTTCATTCTTATACTTACACCTCCAAGTTATGTTTCAATATATCATGCTTCCAATTATTTCAATGACCACTTTTATCACACAATTCATGATGTCTGGTGTAAAAGCTTTAAATTTCCAACATGTACTAGGACCTTCTCATGATTTACTTGAACAGTCATAGGTTCTGCTCTTTGTTCACTCTTATGCTCTTATCTCCAAGTTATTTTCCATACAAGAAGAAGAAACACTCCTTGAAACTTGAGGGAAATTATTTATTCACAAAGTCGTCCATGGTAACTTTGTCCATGGCTTTGCCAAGTAGTTATTTGGTAGTTCATAGTTTGTACACAACTGTGATGTCTAATGCATCTCTCATTGACTAGCAAAATATCCTTGCATGATGTGATTTGCAGTACTTCAGAGCACACGTTAGAAACGTAGGTAGGGGCTAATAGGACGAATTTGTCGTGCCTGGCCTAAACTTAAGTTCAGGCAGTCTGCAGATCTCAACTCAGGTCCAGCTAGTGGGCAAAGGATTGGGCCCATGTCCTGTTTTACAAGCATTGGCATGTTGTAGTTACTGTATCTCAAAATGAGAAGGAAATTAATTAAATCAACATAAAATCTCTGTTGAAGAAAAAGGAATATCATGTATTATGTGCTAAATGAGAGGATTACATATTTATATATATATATAGACTCACTAATGACATAGAATATATGGATATCTAATTATCCACTAATATTATAATTTAACACTCTCTCTCAAGTTAAAATATATATATTCATCATACCTAACTTATTACATAGAAACTCAAATACACTACTTCTCAGTCCTTAGTAAAGAAGTCAGTAAATGCTTCAATAGAGGAAACATAGGGTGTGAATATGAAGTCTTTCACAACTAAGTCTCTAATAAAGTGACAGTCAACTTCAATATACTTTGTATGTTTATGAAATATAGGATTATTTGTAATGAAGATAGTTGTCATAGTACATAGGCATAGGAATTTAGACAGGAATCCAAATTCACTCAATAACGACCGTAGCAACTTCATCTTATAAGCAATCTAAGTCATAGACTTATATTTCGCCTTTGCATTCGAATAAGAAATTACATTCTACTTCTTGCTACGTTAAGTGATCAAATTCCCTCCAATATAAGTATAGTTATTATAAATAAATTCCCTATCAACTTTATGTCTTGCATAGTTAGAATTAAAGAAAACTTCAACATTCAAATGTCCATGTTTTCTGTACAATAGACTTTTTCTACTTTTTCTTAAAGCTCCTTTGATGTAAGATAGCACATGAAGGACTCTATCTAGTGAACCACTCTGAGTTTATGCATAAATTGGCCTAGTAGGCCTACAACATAGGTTATGTCTGGTCTAGTCACAGTTAAATAGATAAGTTTGCTAGTCATCCTCTTGTATCTGTTTGGATCCTCTAAAACCTCAAAAGAATCATCCTAAAAATCTGGATTTGGGACAATGCGTGTGGACTGTAGTTTGCATTTCAGCAAATCTATCTCCTATAGTAGATCAAAGTATATACTTTCTCAAAGACAATACCAGTTTGTTCTTTTGATAGACAAACTCAATCCTCAAGAAGTATTATGGTCGTCCCATATCTTTCGTAACAAAGTTAACTTCTTAGATATTTGTTTATCTCTACACTGTCCACAGTGTCCCTACTTGTAAGTAGAATATCATTAACATAAATGATCAGAATCGCACACTCATCTTTTGTCTTCCTGATGTAAACAAAATGATCAACAACACAATATCTAAAATCAATGCTCATAATAATCTATTTGAGATTAAAGGTGGACAGTTCAATTTGAGGCAAAACTTCAAATCAAATCACAAGGATCGATTTGAATAATTTTCAAACCAAATCATTTTACTTATCAGAAACAAACTAAATCACTTAAAATTGGTTCGGTTTTGTTCAATTCATTTAATAAAATATATAGAAATATTATGATGTTGATACATTTTCTTTTTCCTTTCCTATTGTGTAATATGTTAGAAAGTGAAATATGATACAAATATTAAAACTTTATATACAAATCCATCCCATAAACAACACTTTTTTTAGACAAAATATAAAATTCCATTAGGAAAACAATTGACCTGTCCACAATATTAAATTATTTGGAAGAATTCGATCACAATATAAAATTCTAAAGTAGCAAACAAACATTAAATATAATCTAAGTATGTTACATATATTAATATAATGGTTTCATATAATGTAACATGTTAGTATCTTACATATATTAATACTATATTTAAATATTTAATGTACATAAATAACCTATTGATTCGATTATGTTTGGTTAAATTACCCTTAGAACCACAAATCGAAATATATAGATCAGTTTAGAGATATTTCAAACCAAATCAAATCACTGACTTTGAAAAATCGAACTGACTAAAAATGGTTTGATTCTGTAATGATCCAGATCCCAAGTTGTTACCTTTCAAGCTAACTTTTTTTTTAAAATTACTTGCATCAATTCTAAAACTAAATTCAACATTAAACAACATAAATAAAAATGTTATGAATTGAATTGAATTAAATTAAACTAAATACTTATCCAGAACTCTTGATGTGTGGTTGATTTATTCCATCTTTACGTATACTGGGAAACTCCTATTCTTATCCTGCATTTGAGAAAACACTAAACAAAACACACATTAGTGACTATTAAAAGGTCACTCAACACACACCCCAATTAAATACACAACATAACTTTGATATCTCTCCTAAATGTCAGCGCACTACTATTGGTAATTTACTATTGATCAGCAAGTAACAAACTTCTTTAAAAACATACCGTTTAAAAATCATATTCTTTTCTTTCTTTTCAAAACCATGTGTATGTTTTTCAAAACCTTTATGCACACAACTTGACCTCACACACTCTCTGTGTAAATCAGGTAACCAACGACGTATGAATACTCTCACTAGTATCTAGAGTGCCACCATAACACACGAAATCTTAACTCTAAAACTACAGAAAATCATATCAAATACGGAGCCTCTGCTCTAAAATTTCATATCTCAGAAAATAATACAAATTTGTATCTCAAGTAAACCATAACGCCACTCACAGCGTGATAAAACAACAAACACTGGCCACAAGCAGTCGTAGAGGACAAGAACCCCAAACCTACTGCACTATCACGGACAGTCGTAGCATGTTTGTCTCGACGTCTGTACCTCCTCGACAGGACTCTTAACACTATGTTAAGCTGTCTGATGTCAAGTAACCGACACTAACCACAAGCAGTTGCTGGAGACCACTGCTCCTCTCAACTACACTACTGCGATGAACCACCCAGTGTAGGAGTCCAGTCGCTCTGGTTCATACGTCTCGCTATATCACATATAACATACACACACGGGGTGCGCCCTCATGTCGTTCCGTGGTGCCTGAGAACCTGAGACCTCCTACCTCAGATTTAGCCAGCACCGGTACTAAGAGAATGCTGAGGCCTCTTTCACCTTAGGGTACTTTCGTACCACTATTAAAGTAACTCGGCAACCACAACCTACGACGTATCCTCGACCACTCATAGGTTTCACTACCCTTTGTCGGTACGGTTTATTAGTTACGTGGTTCCTATCAGTCTCGGTACCTGTACTGGTTAGAATATCACGTCCAGTTACATAGAGATCTCGTATCCCTTGGGTTCGCTGCCATGATACCACTACGTACAGTCAGTACTTTGACTATTCGGTACTCGAAGCAAGCAGAGTGTTATACCTCTAAGTCTAGTTAGTCACCTCGACCAGTGGACCTTAGCTCTGGCCTCTTGAACGACAATCAAGGAGTATTATGCTTCCATGATCCGACGAATACTTACCTTGACGTCTTGGTCTCACCATAAACAGAAATTTACGGAAAATCCTTTTAAATTCTTTGCAAACTGTGTATTTCTTTTTCCAAATTTCTTTTGGAAAATTGTTTCGAAAACATTTGAAAAGCATCACCAAAATTCGTGAAAAAACTCTGTACAAATAAATCATGCGAAAAATCATAGAACTTGAACTGACTTTTTTCATATCCTTTGAAAACCATTTTTTCAAAGCATTCCCTAGTTTTCAAAACCTTTGCAAAACCATACAGTTTCTTTAAAAAAAAAAATCTTTTTCCAAGATCATTTCGAAAATCATTAAAATAATATCACAAAATATGACTTTGAAGTCCCACATGACTCAAGACACACACAAAACTCAACTAGAATTCTATGTTTTAATGTCAAGGTGTAGGACACCTACTAGCTCGTGTCCATCGAGAGCACAACCAGATTAGCGACAAACACCGCCAGGTAGTGCTTCTAGGTAATTCTTTCAGTACACCACACATACAAGATTACCTAACCCTAGTTTTAAGGGCACATCTTGATCCCTGTTATTCATTCTAAACCATTAAGGGAGAACCTAGTCTTTCTAAGTCATATAATTTTTGTCCTATTTACTATGTGGATGAATCTTACTAATTTATTTTAGGTAATCCTCTACCTATCTTTAATGATTTTTCCTAATAATTTATATGCATTCCAATTGATTAATCTCAGGAAAACATCAAAAATATATTGTCAGCTGTTGAACATCAAATAGGCAGCATTCAACATTGAACATTGTAAACTCGATATTCAACAATCCTGACCTAGACTCCTATACTGAATCACCCTAGATCTGGTCTAAAACCTTTTCATTTTATTACAAGATTATTATCTGGCTTGATATCATTATTAATGTTATAGGTTATCAGCTAATAGGTCTCCTTGATCAATTAAATTTCTTAATTATGTGCATAAAACAGTAAGGAGTGTTGAATGTTGGAAATCCAACGTCTAACGTTAAATGCTGGTAGCCTTGTGTTTAACAGTCTCACGTCCAACTTTACACTAAAATCATGGATCTTAGCATGCATTTTATTTCAAAACCATGAGAAGATTACCCGTAACCCTAAGACACATGATATTACAACATTTATTAATTGTCACTACCAACAATCAATTTAAATCACTCAAAACAAAGGAATGCAAAGCAACAATGTTGAATGACAGTTCCTGGACGTCTATTGTTGAACGTCCCAGAATTAGTGTTCAACACATTGAAAACTCTCTTGCACTGAAACCCCTTCCAAACTCATGCATATCCCTTCCAAAAACCCATGCAACATTCAACAGAAGTGGGGAGGCGTCAAACATAAACACGGTAAAATTTATCTTAAAGAGGTGTATACCTTGTTTGAGGGTTTAACTCCATGAAGTTGCTTCCCCATGATCCAGAGCTTCTTTCTTAGGCCATGTTCCACGTCTGGGACGGTCGGAGGTCACCGAAGTTCAACTATGAACACCACAGCCTTCTCACCAACCAAGGAATCCATATTACGCCCATCTCTCCCTTCCTTCTCTCTTCTTCTTCTCAACTTCCCCTCTCTCTCAAGGCTTCCCACTCCCAAAAATTGCCTCTAGCCTCCCTAAGAAGGCGTGGAAGAGGAGGAAGGAGGTCCAGAGGTCGTGCACCCCATGCGTTATATGTATAAACAGCATGACTTTCTGCATACGACTAAGAACATTGTACGCTCACCTGACATGCGTTCAACGTTAAACGCAAGAATCCAGACGTTTAACGTCTTAGTCAAGAAAATTTCATGTAAGTGTTGAATGGTGTATCTCCAGCGTTTAACATTGAATGTCTTTATGCTTAGCGTCCAACACAGCAGAAAGTCAGAATACATTATGTTTGGTGTAGAACACTTAGAATTTAACATTTAACATTAAATGCCTCATGTCCAACATTCAACAATCTAAAATTCTAAATTAAAATTTTGACCTAAATTATTGCTTAAAATCTAGGTCGTTACATCTTAATTCCCTTAAAGGAATTTCGCTTTTGAAATTCTCAAAGAAAAGGACTAAGGGTGTTAAGTTTGGATGTTTATCGCATGACCTAAGACTGCCAATACTGCGGTGCCACTCAAAATTCAAGTGAAAATTATATCCCACTAAGCTGTTTCACCCCATCGAGGCCTAGAGCGACAACACAGTTTTCCTCAAGTTAAACTCTACCACTCCATGGTTGGAGGTTCTTTTCGGACACAAACTCCTTAACTGCAATCCACAATGGCATTTTCCAGAGTTGCCAAACATCCTCAGTTTCTTCGATAGACACGCCAAAACATCAAAATGACCAAGCATTACCAGGTTCCCATTACGTTTCTACGATGCTATTTTGATGTACAACTTGGTCAAAACTACCATAGAAGAAAACATGGAAGAAAGAATCTCCACAGATCAAACAGTTCAATGTTGTTCGACCTTCATACAAATAGGGAAAAAAATATGAAACAAACTAGGTATCCCATTAGGACACTCCAAAGAACAACAAATCAGAGGATACCCTAAAATAAAGCACATCGGAGAAAAGTTTTACTGCTCGAATGGCATCGACCACTCGAACCACAACCAAGCCAAACCAATCTGGGCATCAAAACTGGATGCCTCAAACAAAACAATACACACATAACTAAGGGACTTATTGAAGTCACCTAAAAATAAATGACTTAATCATCTTACAAACAACAATCATCTAGGGAACCACTAGGTCTCCTAGAAGCAAAACAAAACAACTATCTGAGGACTCTCCGATTCACCCAAAGACAATATCCAAACTATAAAACAAATTACCATCTTTTGGGGATCCATAAAGTTGCCTAAGAACCACAAGACCCTCCTGGGGGCTCAAAAGTCATTTAGAAACAACGATAGGAAGATGGAACTTCAAGCATTCTCCATAGTAGAATCTGAGTAAACCACAAATAAAGCTAGACAAAGACGCCAAATAACAAGACACAACAAACAACATATATCTGAGAAGCTTCTCGCTTCACATAGATGCAACAATAGGAAGACAGAATTGCAGACATCCTTCCCACAAATAACAACGACTAAATCAACAAACCAACAAACAAGCAATGGCGATCAGTCAAGAACAAGTACAACAAGTAGCAAACAGTAAACCGTAAATAACAAAGATCATGGAGGGCCTCCCCAAGACTATACCAAACAGTCCAACATTAGATGGTGGTAAAGCATAGACATCCTCTGGTCAGCTAATGTGGGGTGCCTAACTCTTTTAAAAGAATTCAGGATATCTCTCTTTTTAATACCCTATCCTCCCACTGTTACTGCACATCAACTCGGCTAGTACGTTCAACAGATGTGCACTGCTTTTGACGACAAGACCCATCTGATCTCTCAGTTATAGCAAGATTTCCAATCCTACATTAAATCCTGTCCAGAAGACTACCGCCACCAATCCCACGGCAACACGGTGCTCAATCCACGTCAATCTAGTGGACAACACCAAACTACGCGCCACGGAATTGAAGAACTTAAGCGTGCCATTTCATATGGGCAATCGTAGCTTCACACCCTGCCAAATAAGAAAACAACAAATCATATGCAGGTGTCTAGATCATGGAGTCATCGATTAGATATCCCTAGGTTAATGCTCCTAAGTAATCTAATGTTTTGATACCACCTGTAATGACCGGGGCTCCAAGTCGTTACCTTTCAACCTAGTTTTTTTAAAAAATTACTTGCATCAATTCTAAAACTAAATCCAACATTAAACAACATAAATGAAAATATTATAAACTGAATTAAATTAAACTAAATACTTATCCAGAACTCTTGATGTATGCTAACTCTATCTTTACATGTATTAGGAAACTCCTACTTCTATCCTATATATGAGAAAACACTAAATAAAACACACATGAGTGACTTTTGAACGGTCACTCAGTACACACCCTAATTAAACACACAACACAACTTTGACATCTGTCTTGGATGTCGCCACACTAATATTGATAATTTACTATTGCCTATTAAGTAACAAACTCCTTTAAAAACATGTTGTTTAAAAACTATTTTCTTTTCTTTCTTTCTAAAATCATATGCATGTGTTTTAAAACCTTTATGCACATAATCTGACTCTATACACTTTGTGCAGAGCAAGTGGCTAACAGCATTTGAATACTCTCATTAGTATCCAAAATGCTCTCACAACAACACACGAAAGCCAACACGCTTTGCTCTAAAACCACAGAGAACCATATCAAACAAAGAGTCTCTACTCCAAAATCTCATATATCAGAAAACAACACAAATCTGTATCTTAAGTAAACCACAGCGTCACTCACGACTCGACAAAATAACAAACACTAGCCACAAGCAGTCGTAAGGGATAAGAATCCCAAACTCACTGCACTACCACAGACAACCGTAGCCTGCTCGTCCCAACGTTCCTACCTCCTTTGCAGGATCCTTAACATTGTGTCAAGCTGCCGGCGTCAAGCAATCGACACTGGCCACAAGCAGCTGCTGCCTGCTGGAGACCCTTGCTCTTCTCATTTGCATTGCTGTGATGAACCACACTGTGTAGGAGTCTAGCCGTCTCGTCTCACAAGCCTCGCTATATCACATATAGCACACACACACGACGTGCGCCCTCACGACGTCCCTTAGTGCCCGGGAACTTGAGGTCTCCTACCTTAGATTTAGCCAGCATCGGTACTAAGGGAATGCCCAGGCCTCTTTAACCTTGGGGTCCTTTTGTATGACTATCAAAGTAACTCGGCAACGATGACTTTGGACGCGTCTTCGATCATTCAAAGGTCTCACTACCTTTTGTTGGTACAGTCTTTCAACTACGTGGTTCCTATCAGTCTCGGTACTCGTATTGGTTAAAATATCATGTTCACTAATCAAGGTGACTAATTGAACTTGGAGGTATGACACTCCGCTTGCTCCGAGTACCGAAGACCCAGGGTATTGACTGTACGTAATGGTACCATGACAGCAGATCTAGGAGGTATGAGACGTGTTGGCTTCTTGAACGACAATCAAGGAGTATCATACAGTTGAATTAGAGAAGCTAATTAGGTTTTGCATTAGAGTAGAGGGGTTTAAATACAATGCATAGTAAGTAAATGGATCTTGACAGGATCCATATATAGCAGGATCCATTAACCTATACAACAGGATCCATTAACCTAACTTCTAACACTCCTCCTCAAGCTAAACGGCATAAATATCGATAAGATTCAGCTTGTTACAAAATTGTTCAAGAACCCCATTGCTGAGAGCCTTAGTTAGAATATCTGTCAGTTGATCCTTGGAGTGGACGAACGGCGTAGTGATGACTCTCTTCTGAACATTGTCTCTAATGAAATGACGATCAACCTCTATATGCTTGGTTCTCTCATGAAAGGTGGGATTCCCAGCAATATGAATGGCGGCTTGATTATCACAGTAAAGGGGCATAAGTTCAGTGGATTCAATCTGTAGTTCTTGAGTCAATGCCTTTAGCCAGATGAGTTCAGAGGTGGCATTAGACATGGCACGGTATTCGGCTTCTGCACTTGACTTAGAGATTACATTCTGTTTTTTACTACGCCAAGTAACCA
>JAMKQA010036819.1:0-23064 GCA_024699735.1 Posidonia australis | reverse complement strand
GAAAGGGAGCCTACCTCTCAAGGTGTTCCTTCTTGAAATACCAAAGATAGAGAGATCCTTGTTGCTTTGGAAGGACCAAGGATGCTTTGGGATGCAAGGGAGTGCTCCAGAAAACGAGAATATGCTGCTGGAAAAAGGATTTAGCTTGCTCAAGATGCTTACTCAGATCAGGATTTGCTGAACTCAAGGTTTCTAATCCCTCCTAATGGTTGCCTATGGGTGTCCTTATATAGGATTTTCTCATGGGTAACTCCTAGGAATGCAAGGAGCCTCGTAGACGAAAAGCCTAGAAGATTCGATGGCATATTCGTTGCTAAAGGTAATAGCCGTGGAAGGTGGAAAGCCAGCAGCCCGCAGCCTGCGAAATGACTGGGCGCCTGGGATGTGCGCCTGCTATGTGCGCCACCTATGTGTGCCAGGTAGGTGCGCTAGATAGGTGTGCCAGGGAGGTGTGCCAGGTAAGTGTGCTAGCTAGGTGTGCCAAGTAAGTGTGCTAGCTAGGTGCTCTCTCTTACCTATCTGGAGTTCTAGTTGGGCTGCGAGCTTGCTATGGGTTTAGGGTTGGTTCAAGGGTTAGCCACATCCAAAGCAACAACTGGAAAGCTCATCCATGGGTCACCTCAAAATCGGGGTGTCTACACAAAGATATAAAATAATTTTGAAAATGGATTTCAAAGGAATGTGTTGGCCCATTTTGGAAATGGACTTTTAGTGTTTTCTATGTGCGGGCTGAGAGACCGTGGGACTGTAGCGTCTAGACCAAGGAATGTAACGACATTCTCAGGTGGTTAGACGCGTCTCTTTGGTTGAGGTCGAGGGCCAAGATATCTGAGGTCGAGGTTCGTCAGGTTTTGGAGGTATGAGACTCCTTGACTGTCGTTTCGAAGCTTGGGTTGAGGTGTTTGTGGCATGACGGGGAAGTATGATACTATTGCTGTCATCGTGAGCACTAAGGCTCTAGTGTTTTCGAGTGTGTAGGTATGAGACTCCTTCTTGAGCATCGTGTGGAGGACGTCGTGAAAAGATGGATCCTGTAATGGCTAAAGTGGGTGGGACAAGTGCTCCATTGCTAGTAGCGTCCTAAAAAACATGACTGCCTCCTTAGAAGGAGTTGGCTTTGAAAGGGTTCTCCAAGTAGGAGAATTAACGGTAATTGGCTCCTGTACAGGTTGGCACACCATGACAGTGTAGTGCATCTTGGTGGCTGCTTGTGGTCAAAGTTGGTTGCCTGACGTCGAATTTCTCGACTTGCCGTATGTAGTTTTAACCATTGAGAGTCTTGCTTGTGATTTTAGACTGGTAGAGCCTTTGCTTGTTAGTTTGACTGATGTGAGTCGTGTTTTCTTGTGGTTTGGGCCAGTGAAGATCATCATGTGAGCAACTAATCCTTTCCATTTGCTACTCAAGCCATCTGTCACTTTATTGGCCTTACTAAGATGATAGGAAATATTAAAATCATAGTCCTTCAAAAATTTCAATCATTTTCGCTACCTTATATTCAATTCTTTATGTGAAAATAGCTATTTCAAATTTTAATGATCTGTGAACACCTCAAATTGTTTCCCATATAAATATTGATGTTAAATCTTTAAAGCAAAAACCACTACAGCTAATTTCAAATCATGGGTTGGATAATTCCTTTTGTGTGGTTTAAGTTGTAAGCTACTACCTTGTCATGTTGCATCAATACACAACTAAATCCTAATCCTGAGGCATCACTGTAGATGACAAAACCTCCACCGCCTGAAGGGAGTGTCAAAATTGGTGCAAATGTTAATTTACTCTTTAATTCCATAAAGTTGTCTTCACACTTTGCATCTCATTCGAATTTTACGCATTTCCTAGTCAGCTTCGTCATAGGAGTAGACACCTCGATTTTGAGGTGGCTCGTTGATGGATCCAGTGGCGATGAATTCAGGTCTTACTTCCCAAAACTCAAAGTCTTTCAAGTGTATCGAATCAACCTAGAGCCATAGGTTAAAGTTTATGTGAAAATCCTACATCCTATTAACCTAGTACAAAGTCTTGCACATTAGACTAGCAAATCAATTTAGCACATGTAGCTGGCATACCTGAATAGCACACCAAGCTAGCACATATGATCGGAGCACCAATCTGGTGCACATAATTGACGTACTGATGTGGCGCACTAAGGTGGCACACCAATCTGAAGCACATCACTAGCGCACAATCACGATTTCCAAGTCGCTGGCTATTCATTTACCTAGCAATGCTTCGGCCATCATACTCATGGTGTGCTATTATTATCCACTGTAATGAGCATAATGATCATTCATTTGGTCTTGAGTAGAGTCCTTTGGTTTCCTAAGGCCTTAGAACTTCCAAAACTCCCAATATCATTCACTGTATAATGCCTTGGGTAGTCATTGTTGAGGGGGTTGGAAAAAGAGAGTGAGGAAGAGCCCTTGCATCTTAGCATAGAAACACTCACGACCTAGCCTTTGCTTATAGCCAAAACTTCCACCTCTAAGCAAGAAATTATCCACTTAGCATAGGAAGAAATCCCTTCACCCATATCATCCACAAAACTCCTCATCTTGCATCACTTGGAGGCAACTTGGGAGGAAGGACACCTTTATTTTTCAGCCACTAGAGCCTATCTCAAGCCACTTGTGGGGAGGAACATGAGCATAGCAATCAGGTAAGCATTTAGTCCTTTCCATGTAACTAGACTATGTTCATGAGGTATGGGGTTTTTCCATGGTTAGTAGCTCTTTAGGGGGATTCTTCATGATGGATTCTATGCTGAATTTTATGTTTGCTGAACCATATTATAAAGCATGACATTTACTTGAAACATGTCTTTTTTATATAGCTATGCCTATTATTCTTTATTCCTATTTTCATGTTGATGAATCATATACTTGATGAGATATATGCTTACTTTTTGTCCCTTGTTTAAGTGTATCTCATGGATGGCCATTTCATTTATTGGATTTTATTGGTGTTAATTAAGATAATGCAAGAAATCTGATTTGATGGGTTCATGACTCTCTTGCCTGCCTTTGCAAGCCTTTATGCTATGTGTAGTTTGTCATCTCTTCTATGTTGTTTCATTTGCATGTTTTAGTTTTGGTTTTGTATATTAGCCATTGCTTTGTGATTTTTATTGAGATAGGAGTGTGGTTTGTGTGAGGCTTCTTGCCTTTGAGCATAAGATTCATTTTCATGGTTTCATAGATTGTCACTCATTCCTTTGTAGCTTCATGTGTGTTTGGCATGGTTTTCACATCCCATATGTGAGGCTTCTAGCGTCTAGGAGGAGTTTTCAGACAGTCTTTAGCTTATTTACATGGTTACATATAGCATGGCACATCAGTCCAATTTGCTATTTGTTCTGTATTTTCTAGGTTCACCTCAAAGACGCACCAAACTAACACATCTCAGTGGCACATCTTAGTGGCTCAGTGAATTGGCGTCCCAGATAGGAGCACTATCCAGGCACACCTATCTGGTGCATCAGACAGGAGCACCATCTAAGCACACCTATCTGGCACACCAGACAGGCGCACCTGCCTGTTTGAGCACGCAAACAGTAGCTTTTTGGCATATAATTTTGCATAATTTCTGATTTGTTTTGACTCTGATTTTTCTTGTGTGTTTTCCTAGATGTACCGAGATCATAGTTGCATAATTTCATACTCATACATGCATGATAGCATAAATTTCGCATGTAGCAAAGCAAGGACGTTAGCCACTCGATATTAACAGGTCAATGGCTATGTCGGTGTAATATATTCACACCGATGCTTAGTCTATAACTTGAGTAGCATTACAGAGTATTAGGACACGCTCTATAATCTCTCTACTCATATTTAGCATAAAGCACAACATGCACATAGCATAGTATTGCATATCGCCTTTGGACGTACAAAAATAGGTTGCAAAGCCTATATAGCTAAATAAGTGAACGAAAAGCCATGAAAGACCGACTTGTAGGACTCACGAGGGTACCTAATACCTTCTCCGTGTATAACAGAGATTCTTATCTAACTTTTTGGTTCGTAATGACCTTTTCCATTGACATGAATCATACACATTTGTATCGTTTTTGTTGTTTTAAAACGACTTCCCATGTCTCTCGTTTTTAAGTAGATTAGGTGGCGACTTCTACATTTCATCGTTCTTCAGCGCTTTTTGCCGTCATTTTGCTAACCTTTGTGTGTGGCACGAAAGACCGAACTTACGAGACTGTCGTCGGCATGGTTACAATAAGTAATGCTAACTTTGAAAAGTTCTGAATGAATATCCTATAATAACCAACGAGTCCAAGAAAACTCCAACTTTCCGCAATATTCTTAGGTTGATTCTACTCCATCACTACCTCAACCTTAGCTAGTAGAAATCTTATCTTTTAACACTATGGGCATGTTTGTGCACAAAATTTGATAAGAAATGGAATTCTGGAGTCAACAGGAATTACTAGGAATTAGAAAGTGAGGGAAACTGATTTCCTGTTAACCAAGTTTCCTGTTGTTTGTGCCTGTTCAGGAAAGCAAAGGAAACTAAAATATGGGTGACCATATTTCTATGCAAGAATTTCATCGAACATCTTATAGGCAAACAAGAATGATTGTTGTTGAAAAATTCATCTCCCAACGTCTTAACTAGAAGCAATCCATCTAGTTCTGAATTGCACAATTTGGCAAAAATAGCAAATAAAAAAATAACAATCACACATCATATTACCTTTCTAACTGATCAAGTCAATTCATGTAACATGTAGAAACTACAATTATATTTTAAAAAAAACAACAAAGGAGAGGAGAGGGTCAGAGCTGTAGGTGGCCCGAAGGAGGAGGACGACGACGGCTACTGGACAACGCAGCTGCGGAGGTGGAGGTGAAGGTGGAGGACGTGGAGGACTTGGACGGCGCAAAGGACGACGGAAGACCTGGACGGCGTGGAGGAGGAGGACAGCGCAGAGGTGGACCTAGATGATGCGAAGGACCTAGACGGTGTGGAGGACGACGGAAGACCTGGACGAAGTGGAGGAGGAGGAGGACGCGGAGGTGGAGGGCGTGGAGGACGTAGACGGCGCGGAGGACGGCGAAAGACCTGGATGGCGTGGAGGAGGAGGACAACGCGGAGGTGGAGGGCGTGGAGGACCTAGACGGTGACGACGGTGGGGAGGAGGACGACGGGGAAGAGGAGGACAGTGACGAGGGGGAAGACTACGGGGAGGGGGAGGAGGCGGGGAGGAGGATGGCGACGAGGAGGAGGACTACGGGGAGGGGGAGGACAGTGACGAGGGGGAAGACTGCGGGGAGGGGGAGGACGCGGGGAGGAGGATGGCGACGAGGGGAAGGACGTGGGGAGGGGGAGGACGGTGGGAGAGGGTTTTCGTGAGGAGGAGAGGGATTGGGGTATAGGTTAGGAAATCTGGTGAAATTCCACGAGAGAGGGGGGGGGGAATGAAAAGTATTGAGATTTAAATACTCTCGAAAGTAAAGAAATCAAGTTTCCTTTAAAATCATTTCTGATTTGGTGCACAAACATCTTTATTTTGTATGGTCAATAAGAAATAGAATTCCTGTCAAATCATATTTAGAAAACTGGACATAAAACTTATTTCTTCTGCCAATACCCATATCTACAGAAAATACTAAAATATCATCTACGAACATAATCACAAATTTCTCTAAGAAATCCTCGAATACTTTGCTCATACATACTTTGTTCATCTTATCCATAAATACTACTGATGTATTAATTAATTCAAAAGAAAATATCGTGGCTGCGAATAAACAGTACTAAAATAAACGGTTGGTAAACGACATCTACGAATGCCGTGCCTTCCGAAATCTCATTCATCGTCTTACTAATAAGCTCTTGAGAGGAGAAGACGAGAGAAGCTCACACCGCTTCTGCGATCCTTCTCTCTTTCTCAGAGATATGGCCGCGAATCTCTCGTCGACACCATTTAAGGTCGTTTTTCGTACTTACCACTCCTTTCTCTCCGCGCTTCCATGTCCAAATTTCCGATTCATGGAGCTCTTGCGTTGTTTTATAGTTCTAGGGATTTTCTTTACTCGCTATTGTTGCCATTGTTCTTTTGGGATGAGCTGAGATCAATTATCTTCCATGTACCTGTAGACTTGGATTAGACTTTGTCCTGGCAAGAGAAAATTTACTTAAGGTTCCTCTATATGCGTTCTTTGGTTTCTTTTGTGCACTTTGAAGTGTTCATGGCAATGTCACTGCTCATCTGGTCTTTGGTGGTTATAAACATTTGACACTATTATGTTGAGGTAAGTGATTTTAATTGACTTACAATCTTTTACTTAGAAGTTTAAACCTGTGTTCTCGAAGAACTTCGATGTTGCAAAGATCGGAAGTGTGTTGTAAGAATTGAAGTGAAGGTACGTATACCTAAAAGTAGAATGATTCTGTGTGCTACAGCGCGTCAAGATTTGATTCCATGTAGATAGCTTTAAGAGATATTTCACTTATGTTTTCTCTAAACGTCTGCGAGTAAACCGAAGAAAAACCTTTCGCGCCACTTATATTGTTTGGTATGATAACCCATTCAGAAACAACTGCAATATATATCACGGTAGAGGAATCAAATTATTTGAAGGTGCAGTAACTTTATTTTTTTGAGTGGTGTACAATAACTTTTTTTATTTTTAGTAGTTTTCTGTCGGTTGGCTTTTCCTTCTCATATTGTAATCAAGTTTTGAATTTCCCATTTCTTTTCTTATAAAATCTTATACCATCTCAACAGATAATCATAGGATCTCAATTAATAGCTCGTTGCAATATGCAATAACTTTGTGACTTTTAGTGGTTTTCCTTTTGATTGGCCTTTCCTTGACTTAAAATAATCAAGTTTCAGAGTTCTCTCTTTTTTCCCTTGTAAAATCTTACGCTACCTCAACAGATAATCTTAGGATCTCAATCAATAGCTCGACGCAATATTCTAGCTAAAATGGGATATGAATTTTCAACCATGGTATGTTGGAAACTGCCTACCTTCTCAAAGGTCTTTTGTAACCTCAAAAAGTAATTTAACTTGATCTTTAGACTGCAGATATCAATGAGAAAGGTATACGACGGGAAAAACCTGAAGAATTGGTGATGGTTCTTGCCGAGGCTAAGGTAAACTCCTCTTTGAGATAATTATATGGATTATGTGTTCTTTATATCAAGAAAATACTTGAATCGTATGTAAAACTGGTCCAAAAGGAATCCAAGAGTGGTTACCGCACGAACCAAGCATGCATAAGTTAGTATGCCTCCTCTATATATTGGAATTCAAGGAATTGGTTGTAGCATCAACATGAAAGGCCCATTTAAAAAGAATCTAAGGAACCCAATGTAGCATAAGCCTTTCTTCAGTCTTGAGAAAACCCTTCGAGCAACAATGACTTCTTCCCATACAATTTCTCAATGATAAAGTGCCATAACCAAGTCATTTACCACATGAACCCAATTCGAGAAACCTTGTGCTAGATGCTAATGCCAACTATTGCTTGCTGTACCACCACGAGGACATTCTTAAGCCAGAAAATCATTATCAAGCTAAACCATCAAAGCTAAGCCTTTTAATTATTTTTGTATTTATTGTAACATTTCTTGCCAAAAACTCTTACAGGCAGATGCTATTGTATCTAGGCTGAAGCTTGAAGACTACAAAAAGGATGTTGAGCCAACTCTCTTAGTTACTTCTGATATAGTATTCTTCTATTCTTCCAAAACTCTTTTTATTGTTGCTTTCTTGCATATTATTTACTTGTAATGGGTACAATAGTCAGTTATGAGTGTTATTCATGTTAGATATGCTTTTGAATATTACCCTTTTTAAATTTTGAGTAAAGCATGAAGAAGTCATCATGGAAAGCACAACAAACATGAACTAGGGTGAAAAATGGTCAGAGGCAGAGCAAAAGGCACTATAGTCAGAAGATGTCATAAGAAAACTGTGAAAAATCAGCAAATCTTGGTGAGATGTCTGAAATTATAAAAGCACCATGTTGCCTTATTTGACAAGAAATAATTGTCCACCTTTATCCCAAGTGCACTACTGCTAAGTCATATTTGTCGCTGGGGTTAGGTGAAAATGGTCGTTTTGGCACTGCATGCGGAAAGCACATTTCAAAGTTTAGTCACATCTTCCACTAAAAGGCACTTGAGTTTGTACTATTTTGTTTAATCAAAGATACCATGATGTTATTTTTATAGTATTTCACATTTTCATCGAAGATTGTGGAACTGTGAGAAGTCCCAATCGGGCGAACTCCCTTCAGGCACATTTAGGGTTCGTTTGGTAATGATTATTAAAACCAGTTTATCAAAAAAAGTACTTATTCTTGAAAAACTGAACCAAACAGTTTTTTTAAGTCAGATTATTTCATTAAGCTAGCATTTTGTTTGTACATAAAAGCTGTCAATAAGCTGATTATAAAAAACTGTGAAGATTAGCTTTTTTAAAAACATTGCTTATAAGAATAATCTATTTTTCCATAAACGTTAGCAAACGCTACCTTAGATTATTTGGCCAGGTTGGAGTGGACACTCTATTCTCCTCTGTTATGTTCTAATTGCTTTTGTTTTCTCTCAATTTTGTTTTTGTATATGCTGTTGTTTAGTAGGCATCTTGTCTGTATGTGCCATTCATTTCATACACTTGGATGTTTTCATCTGCAACATTGGTGGACTTCCATCTTTCCTCAATTTTTATTATAGCATCACTTTGGAGTATGTGTTGCTAAATTAGCTCCTAGGTTATGTCATTGGCATCTCTCATATGCGTAGTTATATGCTTTGCTATGGTTGTGCTACTAATATTTCCTTTCTGAGCTTATCTAGATCTCATGCTCATAATAGTTTTTGTTTGCAGGTGGTGGTCCACAATGGCGTAATCAGAGAAAAGCCATCCAGCAAGGAAGAAGCACGTCAATTTCTGAAAGGTTTGCTTTAGAATCGTGTATCTTTCAGCACAATGTTTACCCTTGAAGTAATCAATGTCTGTCTAATCAATTGCAGTATATGCAGGATATTCCAGGGGACATGTCTCAACTGTGGGATCTGTACTCGTTACCAACCTCAAGACAGGCTTGAGAAAAGGAGGAATGGACAAAGCTGAGGTACATTTTGCATGGATCTATTTCATCTTCAGAGTGATAGTCATCAATCATGTCCTTTTATTTCATGTGTTTAGAGCTAAGCTGCTAATGCTCAGAATAAACTGTCAACCTGTGACATGAAAGCTCTTGTGAGTTGTGACAAGTTCCTTTTTCTTATATTTGATGGATTTCTTTAGAATTATTGCGGCTTCAATGATTAGTTGCTGGATCCCCCCACCCAACACACATGGAAATCTTTTGTTTTGGTTGGGAACGATGGAGTTGAAGATGCAATTCTTCCTGGCTAGCATAAAAGCACTAATAAGGCCATACCCTTTTTAATCAACCATATTTCTCTCAACTCTATGCTCATTCTTTTTGTTATGCCTTTCAGGTTTATTTCCACGAGATACCTGATAGTATCATAGAAAAGCTGGTAATGCCACAAGCCTGATTTGATCATTTATTTTTGTAATACTACCCAGATGTGTACTTAATTTCCTTAAAAAAAGTAATACTTCCAGTCTCATCCTGCCATTGTTATCTTGGCTGGAGTTTATAAATCACATCAACAGTTAAAACATGGTCTTTGTTGATTTTATGTCAGATTGACGGAGGAGTTGTATTCAATGTGGCCGGGGGTTTGCTGCTAGAACATCCATTGACTCGGACTTTTGTGGATAGAGTGGTTAGCTTCCCGTGGTTGTCGTGCATATCTATCTGAGGAAATCAAATATATAATACAAACCACAGCTAAAGTGATCCCTGGTTGTGCAGGTGGGAGATAGCGATAGCATAATGGGGCTTTCTAAGGAATTAACTCAAAAGCTTATTCATGAAGTGCTCTCAGTCCAATTTCTAGTGAACAAGAAGTGAAGATTATTCGTAGAGGAGTATTACTGTTGTGGCAGCTGCCTTTAGATCAGTTGATGCTTCTTATATTCTAACGCTTGCAATGGTTTTGCTGCAACAACATTCCAGATGATATATTGTTACTTCCAATGGCAGAAGGTAGAAAGCCCCGCCAACTAATATGAACAGCTTGTTTCGAAGCCACAGCTATGGGCAGCTCCTCAAACAATTTCTTCCTCTTACATTCCAAAGTTGTTTATCTAACTTGAATAACTAAACTTTTGGCCTTCCATGCATGAAGGCCGGTGTATTCTATGTGCCTCTGCAATGGTTAACAGCACAAACAATTGAAGAGCAAGATTGATTCTTATGTTGTTTGAGCAGGAAAATATTGGATTTTGTTTCTTACTGTAAGTTAATGCAGAAACCCTTTCTGCATAAACAATTGGAAACTCCATATGCTGGATACTGACGTTATCTTTTAGGATCGAGTACAATCTCAATCCAAAATTGTTCTGGACTCCGCTAGTAGCTCATATGATATCATTTCATGTATATTTGTAGCACAAGCAACACAAACTCTTGCTTCTACTTCTACTATATTTCTCTCACATTTTGTTTTCTGTCTAATCTAGTTTTTGGCGACCATACATTGTGATCAAGTTTTGTTTTCTACCGAAAATCATCATTTAACCAACAATGAAATATGATACCTTGCCAACAAACAGCATGACCTGTAAAAATGACTTTTAGTAATATCATGATGAATCTGTTTAACAATGAGTTTCCATGAAAGTTCTACAAGGACAAGGTGCTGCTAGGAAACGATCAAAAGAATGTTTACATCATTTGAGGCAACTGTCCATTAAACACTACAACTAAAATCTCACATTAGTTCAGGTGCCCTTTTTTCCCCAGAAAGCTAAGAGAGAAGACAACATTAAAAAAATGATGTCAAAATCTAGAAGGCATCTTTGCGAGGTGCTTCTTCATATCACACGTCGTCCAGAGTCATCATGTATCATGGATCGCAGTTGCAGTGCATGGAATAGCAATGATTGCAAGTAAAGGTCAAAAGAGACTCTTTATGGGGATGCGGATGCCCGAAGAGACTCCTGTATGAGTTTCTCTGTGAGAGCCTTTGGGAGCCCCATCACACTGTCTATGGTTCCAACCTACAAAACCACAAACAATATGCATCTTAAGAACTAGGAAGTAGACATAGGATGATAGGAAGTGGTTTAAAAGATCATTCATCATTGCAAACTATTCACAAGAGGAATTTTACCAACCAATGCACTAACAAATGGTGATGTCATTGGATGCTCTACCAGTAATCCACCGGCAACATAAAGCACTGTTCCCTCTTCAATCTGAATTCAAGAAATGAAAGTGAACAAATTCAACAAAGCCGTTTCAAAGGATGCATGCAACGCAAGGGTTAGCTAGATGTGGCAAAAAAAGGGGGAAAAATAGCAATTTGACCACAAGAACGGAAACTGATAGTATAAAATATAAACATGCCATATACCAAGCTCTCGATGACTTTATCTGGTATATCATGGAAATAAACCTGCAGAGCATATCACAACAAAACACGATAAAGTGGATCTTGAGAAAAGGGATAAGCTTTCAAAATCTTATATAATCAATTTGTTTAGTATTTCACCACAATATCGTATTTTGACAATCCCTTAGCACCATAAAAGAAAGAGCTAACAAGTATTCGATACCTCAGTCCTGTCCCATCCCCCCCTTTTAGTGCCGGTCTTGAGGTTAGTAACAAGTACAGATCCCACCGTGGATGCACAACTCCCAGAATAACCTGACAAACAAGTTTCTATATAATGTCTCCACTGCCAATCTACAAACAAACAAATTACAGTTAAATGGGGAAAAAGAACACCAGCCTTTTATAAATTGTCGAGCTTCTTCCTTGTTGGAGGGTTTTTCTCTAATCACCCCTTCATGGACAACCACCTAAATGTGAAGTTATAGTGAAAAATAAATTTCTTCAGGAATAACTGAAAAAACAACATTATCACAACATTATCAACTGACATACAGTGACAATTTGATAAATTACTCGGAATCTGGATAGTTTTCAGGATCTAAGTTCACAAACTGAGATGGAAGATTGGAAGGTAAAAGAGATCAAATGCGACGATAAAACATTAATGATGACAATGTTGTATATGCTAATAAACACAACCCCAATAAAGGATGAAATATTTTATAGGCTTCTTTTAGATTTTTGATTTTTAAAGACTGACATCTAACAAATAAAGGAAATATCAAAAATGCCACAAAGTTATGCTATTTAGCATCAAGTAAGATGCCTTCATCCTGCCTTGTCACAAAAAAAATAATAATAATAAAATAAAAAATAATGTTTTAGACACGTCAATGTTCACTGCAATAGATAGAGATTCAAAAGATTAAAACGAACAGAATAGGAAGAAAACAGTATGGACCAAAACAAGAAATACCAGAGTTAACTCTAAAACTGCACATATAGATTGAATAACTTACAATGTACAGTGTAGCAAGATGGCAAAACAAGTATTTAAAATTCACACATGTATAAAGGCGTGTAATTCCCAAGCTGGACTAGAACGATCTAGACTGAGCTCTAGTTCACCTTGGTTTATAAAAGCCTAGCTCAAGTTCATCTTGAGTTTCTTTTGAGCTTAAGTTGGATAAGTTTTAAATGTTCAAAATCAACACCTACCAAATACATGTTCATGTGCTAGGACCAAAGAAGGACACATATGAGGGAGTGCATTAGAGAATAGCCTTACGTGAGATCATTGTGGGACTATTATGGGTTTTATATAGCATTTGGTGTCTCCACTCACGGTTTTTTTAAATTTGATGCCCAAACTTCAACAGTAGGAATCTAAAACAGGTGAACAGACAAAGCCACAGATATCCAAAATTCACAACCCAATTAAACATTTTAATCAAATGATAAAACAAGCAGCAGGACAATGATTTTTATACTGACGATTGATCAGTCATGCATTACTTGGTCGGCAGTGATCAACAAGGTTGGGGGCTCATCACCATTTTCTTTATAGTCTTCATTCTCTTGGAGCTTCGATATGATAGCATCTGCCTGATAGACACAATAAAACTGAGAATTAGCTTTCAAGTTCAAGCCTTCCAATGAATCATAGAGTTAAAACGTAGGGAACAACTCAAGATCTTTTCCTAGAGTTAAAATGTAGGAAACAGCTCAAAATTTTCTTTAAAAAGAAGAAGAGGGATTGCTAAAGACACTGGATTCGGTGGTACCAACATGGTCTCCCTTCTTTTTTTCTGAAGGAACAAGTGGTTGTTCTGCAACCACCACCTCATAGATCCTGAAACAACCTAAGCACTTTTTTTTTTCCTCAATACCCCCACAATATCAACAACGTTTCCCTGCATCACCCTCAGGAATTTCCTCGGTTAAGACAGTGTTCGGCCAACAATATCTGATAAAGTACCAACATGGTCTTCTAAAGGACATTTCTATACATTCCGAACTTACAAACTCCTTTTGTGAAGTTTGAACAGCATAACACACAACATGTAGAAGTACCACAGAATTATCACCTTTGCCTCAGCAAGTGTCGTTACCAACTCTTCAGGCACCTCCTTCCTAATGGCCTTTTCGTCAATATCCGCAGACTAAACCGTTAAACCAGCAGATAAATAAGAACCCATCAAAAAACAAACTGAAAGGAACTAAAAAAGGGAGGGGACAACTTTAGTGCGAGGAGCAAAACCATTAGAGTGAACTCGTAACCCATCTCAGCCAAAATCAGTCGACGGCTCATAGAGGAAGAACCCAATATTATCTAAACCATGATAAGATTAACAGGTGATTAAAACATATGTTAGGGACAAAAATGTTACATAACCAAACAGGGTAAGAACGAGATTGGAGAATATAATTGGTGCCAAAAGGTGATCATGGTGTCAAGAGTGGACCTTAAAAGGAGGAGAGGAAGCGGATGGAGTCATCTTCCTTCACCAGCTATCGCCCTGTTGCTGTAACCTACAAGGTATGGATTCCACTCCAGTGACCAACGGAAGTCTTTGGAGAACACAGGCGGCTGAAGAAGGAATGGGGTTTTTTATGGATGGGCCCTGTGTTTTTCATGTACTACACATGGAAGCACATAAAACTTCCATGATTTGGCTGAAAAAGATTGAATCAATTCAATATCTTGCAGAATTAAAGCGTAACGGTGGAAATGAAACAAGTACATATTATAGAGTAAAAAAATAAAAATAAAAATAAAAATCTAAAAAATATGTTTAGTCAAACCCAAGAATCATACGAGGCTTCAACGGATTGGACTTGAAAAGGATAGGTTAAATCAAAATCCTTTGAAATGAGATTGTTTAGTTATATGGACGTCAAATACAAACATATTATAGAGTAATAGAATTTTCAAAGAAATACCAAAAAATTGTGAGTCTACAGTAACTCACAACTTTATTCAAGATGAAGAATCACATAAAACTTCTATAAATCTGACTGAAGACTATCTGATTAAATCAATATCCTATAGAATGAGTTTGTTTGGTCATGTAGTTGCGAAATGCAATTATATTATAGAATAAGAATAATTTTCAAAAAAAGTCCTAAAAATGTGTATGTACACAAGCTCATATTTTTTTATCAAACTAAAAAAATCACATAAAGTTTTTACAAATTGGATTGAAAAATGTTGAATTAAATCAACTTAGAATTGGATCATTTAGTGTGGATGTGAAATAAGATTATGTTACGAAGATTTTTTTTCTTTTGAAAAGTCATAAACAAGTGTATCTACATTAGTTCATAGTTTTTAGTCAAACTACATACTCATGTAAATGTTCTAAGAGTTGGACTGGTAAATGCCAAATTGCATCAAATTCCCTTAAAATGAGATCATTTGGTCATGTCAACGTGAAATATATATTACACAACAACAAAATATTCAAAAAAAAAACTCTAAAAATGTGTATCTAAAATAGCTCTAGTTTTGGTCAAATTGAAGAATCACATAAAACTTTTACGAATTGGAATTGGAAAAAATGATTAAATCAAAATCCTATAGTTGTAGATCATTTGGACATGTTGACAAGAAATATATATACTATTCTCCTACAAAGAAAAAAAATTTCAACAAAAATATTACAAAAAAAAAAAAAACGTGAATCTACACTAGCTTGGAGTTTTAGTAAAATTAAAGAATTACGTAAAGTTTCTATGAATTGGACTTAAAAATGTCCAATTAAATCAAAATTCTGTGGAATGAAATCATTTGTGTAAGCATTTTAAAGCTCCTCTAGATGGGAAGGGGTGAATAGATGATAAATAAAATTATTCACCTAAAATTAATTAACATTACCAATCTAGACAATTCAAAATCTATTTAAATAAAGTAAGCAACTGAAAATGATTTTGAAAGCAAAGTATAAACAAGTAAAGGAAGCGATGAGAGAAATTGAGGCTTAGGAAGACTTATAGTAATTCGACTTCCTCAGCCTACTGCATTCCTTAAGAACTCTGTGAGAATATTCCTTTTTGATCTTGTTATCAGGTCAAAATCCACCTATAATCCTTTTAATAAAATCCACGCCAAAAACTCTACAAAAACCATGACTTACCTTCTTACAACCAGAAAAGATATGAGCTTGGAACATGAAGAATTGTAACTTTTTTTAATCTTCTAGAATAAAAATGATAGTGATAGTCTTTTGCACTTAGAAATGGATATTTCTCTTAGAGCCTTTGTAGATAAATAAAATGTAAACTTGGAAGTTCTCAAATGATGTTTCGACTTTGAATATTGATAGAGATGGTTTTTCTTTAGTGGAGAAGATGTTTTATAGGTATAGGAATGAAAAAGAAATACTCTCAAACAAATCTATGTGATATGTGCACTTACAAGGTAAAACAAACATTGTTTTTAACGATTAGTGATTCAGTCAATCGAAGGCAATTCAGTAGATCAAATTGCTTCACAGTTCATCTACTTCCTCGTGCAAAATTGATAGATCAAAATATTTCAGTAGACCATTTTGCATTCATTATTTCCACGATTTTGAAGCTTTTTGTAAATTTTCTTGAACTATTTGCTTATGGACCTAAATGCTTCTAACTTAGGGTACTTAAGGATTAATTAGGTCACTCTTTCATGATTCTTGGAAATTTTATGAAAAGTAAATTACAATACAAACATAATACAAAAGTTACATATTTAGAATTGAATACAATTCTTCAAGTCTACATTGAAGTTTCATGAATCATTTCACTTACTTTTTTTATCTAAAGTCTATAAGAACGCTTTCTTAACCTAATAAGAAGGGTTAATACACAGATATATTTTGTTATCATTAAAATCAAGATTAAGTTTATTGAGTCAACAATTTGATCATTTGACAATGAAATACAATCATATTATAGAGAAACAAAATTTTCAAAAAAGTTTCCTACACACACACAAGTTTATAGTTTTGGTCATATAAATCTTCTACAGTCATCCTACAAATAAAGAGATTATTTTAAAAAAAAAAAGTGCATTTACATTAGTTCACAGTTTTAAACAAACTAAATAATCATATAAAACTTCAAGAAATTGGATTGTAGAGGTCAAATTAAATCAAAATACTATAGAATGAGATTGTGAAAGCGCAATTATATGATTGCATTACATCACTTGATAAATTTGTGAATAAACTTATTCTAATACAATTATATTACAAGGCAATAAAAAATTCAAAAATATCTTAAAAGTTGTGTATTTACACTAGCTGATAGTTTTAATCAAATTGAAAAATCATGTAAAGTTTTTTTAAAATTGGATTAAACAAGTCCAAATTAAATCAAAACCCTATAGCTAGAGGTCATTTGTCCATGAGGATGTGAAATACAATTATCCTACAAAGAAAGAAAATTATCAAAAAATCCAAAAACATGTGTATCTACTCTGAGCTTTTGTCAAATTGAAGAATCACATGATGATTTTACAAATTGATTTGTCAAAGATTGAATTAAATCAAGATCACATAAAATGTGATTATTTGGTCATATGGATATGGAATACGATTATATTATAAAGCAAGAAAATTTTCAAAAACTCTAAAAAAAAAGTCTATCTGCACTAATTCATTGTTTTAGTCAAACTCAATAATCACATAGAGATTCTACTAATTGGACTAAAAAAGGCCAAATTAAATCAAAGTCTTTTAAAATCAGATATTCCCATCATGTCAACATGAATTACAATTATATTACAATGTAAGAAAAATAATTCCAAAAAAAAAAATTGAAGTATCTACACTACTTCATATTTTTAGTCAAAATTAAGAATCACATAAAGATTCTACGGATTGGACTAGAAAATAACAAATTAAATCAAACTATAGAAGAAACCATCTAGACATGTGAACGGGAAACATGATTATATTTTAGTGGAAGAATGTTTTTCAGAAAAATTTCAAAAAATATGTATTTGTATTGTCTTACCGTTCTAGTCAAGCTTAAGAATCACATAAAACTTCTACAATTTTGATTAGATAATGCTAAATCCTTAGTTAGAGATCAATTGGTCATGAGGACGTGAAATACAATTATATTACAAAGCAAGAAAATTTTCAAAAAATCTAAAAAATATCTACACTAGCTCTTTGTTTTAGTCAATAATAATCACATAAAACTTCAATTAATTGAATTGAAAACGCCAAATTAAATCAAAGTCTTGTAAAATGAGATATTCTCGTCATGTGCACATGAAATACGATTATATTATAGTGAAAGAAATGTTTTAAGAAAAGTTTCAAAAAATATGTTTCTCTACTATCTCATAGTTCTAGTCAAGCTTAAAAATCACATAAGGCTTCTACGACTTGGATTAGAAAATGTTAAATCCGTAGTTAGGGATCATTTGGTCATGAGGACGTGAAATATGAGCATTCTACGAAGAAAGAAAAAAAACCCTCCAAAAATGTATATCTACGATGGGTTTTATGTCAAATTAAAGAATCACATAAAGTTTTTACAAGTTGGATTGCAAAAGTCCAACTTTGTGTAATGAGAAAAAAGTTGATATTAATCTCAATTTTTTGTGTTATGAATTGGCTTGATCTATTCTTTTAGTATATGTTTGGATCTAGAATAAAACCTAGAATAAACATAGAACAAAAATTAAGATTGTGTTTGTTTGTGTAAAAATCATAATAAACTCAGAATAATAATATCTATTATGATATACTTATTCTGTTGAAGAAGTAGAATAAAGTTATTTTGATACATGTTGATATACAGTATGCTTATCTATATCTATACTATATTACTAATTATTACCTTTTGTTAAAAGAAGAGCTATGCCACTTGACATTTCATCATTAATATTACTAATACCAAATCATTTATCACAAATCTTTATTTATATCTATCTATCTATATCTATATATTATTTGCGAGTTTTTGCTGTGCAGAGAGCCACTAATCAATTATATATATTATTTGTTCAATTCAATTAATGTAGGTAATGTAATAAAATAAAGGCAAATAATACAATTAATGTTGTCCATTTGGATTCCATGTAACAAACAACATAAACAAAACAATCCTGAAATAAACAAATCCCAAACAAATAATACAATCAATGGGAAGTGACTGACTTAGAAGATATTGATTAACAAGTTGTAGTCAAGAGACTTACTTCTATACTCACTAAAAAAAGGTGTTCTGCATATTACAATATCACTATAAATGGTAAGGTCATCACAAGTCTACAGTTGATTTCAAGCAATACTCTCTATTCGGGTTTGCAATTTATTTGAGTACAAGCGATAAATCATTAAATACTAGGAAAATGTAACAGCATGGAAAGGATAAAAATATGGAAAATTGCCAATTCGAAGTCTCTTATAAACTAAGTATCGCAAGTGGCTACAACAAGTAAAGTGATTAACTTGATAAAGAGCTTCAAGGATTTTCTCCCTTGAAATGACTTGAAATTTGTTTACTGATAGGCTATGATCACATAACTCCATTTGGATATAAAGCTTTTCATCTTCAAACCAAGAGGTATGGTAGCCCATAATATTTTCATGATATCCTGCATCCAAGAAGTTATTTTCATGATATTCTGCATCCAATATGTGAATTTGTTCTTTTTAAGCAGAAAAAAATAGAGACAAACAATAAACACTATTGAAGGTTTGTGTACATGCTAATATAATTACCTAGGCAAATCCCATGTAATGATCTATTGAGTGAGCAAACAAAAAGTAAGTTAAAAAAGAAAAGAAAACTAGAAAATGAAAAAATTTGAAGAACTTGAACAGAGTCCAATTCTTAAAAGATATAAAAGCCAACAAGAAGAAGAAAAACAAAAGATAGATACCAGAAGGTAGCCAAATCCAAATAACAAAGAATGTTTACAAGAGAAGATGAAAAGTAAAATCTGAAACAGAAGAAGAGAGAGAAGAGGCTGTAACGTAAGTTTGATTTGTAAGAAATGAATAATGGTAAATCACACAATAAATTACCTATACTTTCAAGGCAGGGGCATCTCAACAACCGCCGGATGGAGGGAGCAGATCTGCCTCTCGCAGATCTGCCTCTCCCTCCCTCTACGCAGATCTGCCTCTCGCATGAGCGGCGGGAGCACGAGCGGCGGCTAGGGCTGTTGTACGAGCGGCGGAGCGGCGGGAGGGTAGCTTCTCCTGGGGGGAGCGGCGGGAACAGATCTGCCTCTCGCACGAGCGGCGGGAGCTCGAGCGGCGGCTAGGGCTTGGAGCGGTGGGAGCATGGCTGAGCTAGATCTGATGCAGGCTACGGCGTCTGCACAAGGCACGACGGCGGTGCACGGCATGGGGAGCGATGGAGCGGCGCAAGCACGGCATAGTAGGACCTTGTGCAGGGCTCACAGGGCACTGGCTCCGGCGAGGGGTGCTTCACCAGTGCGTAGGGGCAGGAATGGCGGTAAAATGATACCTCTCTCGTCCCCCCTTTCCTTGTTTTTACCTCTTGGGGTGGTGAGCTCGCGCCCTACAGCGGGTGACCGTGCCGACATTCCGGGCCAACGACACCCTCCCTGCAGCTTGGTTCCGACTTTGTGCTTGTAGTATGGGCCATTGTATGCTCATATAATATTGCAGGAATGCCATTATTGCGGGAACAACGTCTCAAAATTTGCTTGTGCATCCTCTCATATCTACCTCTTGCAGATCTGCGAGCCCTTCTACCTCTCAGATCTGTCTCTTGCAGATCTGCCTCTCCCTCCTTCTTTCCTCTGTTCGACCGGACTACGCATACTAGCAGATCTACGCGAACATTGTTTCTGTTCCGACGACTCTATCTTGGGTTCGTCGATTGGGTGCAGGTTTAGAATAAATGAGATTCTGCAATGCCTTTTTCTGGATGGACTTTGTTACTCCAGATCATTCTCTGGTCGATTTGGAGAGAGAGAAATTGTAGGATCTTTCGCAATATTACTAAGTCAGCTTTTGGGATTATTATTGATATTATATGTTTGATGCAATTTTGGGTGGAAATTCTTGTACCAGGTTTCGAAAAAGAAGAAATGATGCAGTTTGTAACTGCAATGACACCACAGTCTGAGGAGCCTCTTGCTGCACCACCTTCTATTCCTTTCTCCCATGCACCATCAGGAGAGGCAGCCTAGGATGATATGAATGAACGAATGAAGGAAGTTGGCTCATATAGAAAAATACATTTTTTGATACAATACTTTTTCGTCCCATTTTTGATAAATATTCTGAACTTTATGGTATCTTATATGGAACAATATGGATTTTTGGGGGCTGTATAGCCTAAGGGTCTGTAATATTACTGAACTTTGTATTTCTTATCTGGCATTGAAGCCGAAGAAATAATATCTATCTCAATCGTTAACATAAAAAAACAATAAATTACCTATTAATGCATGAAAAGTTGAAAACCAATAAATCTCAAATTATGTAACATAAGGACTGATTTCTGGGAAATGAAGTTTATAACCCATATGAATCTACTGAATATAAAGTGATTTTGTGCAATATCCCTGTTACTCTTTGGATTTCGAGCTAGACTTTTACTCTAAGCTCTATATTTGTGTAAGAAGCTTCTCACTGTGAAAGTCTTCTAATAATTCTCCATAGAGGTTTGCCTATTTTTTCTATGTTATGTTTTCCTAATATTTCCATTAATTTTTTTTGGACATCGCATTACTATGTTTAGTAGAGGTGATGTCGTAAATATCATATCAAAAAAAACAGTCTAATGCATGAATAAGATTAGTAGATGTTATTAAATTTGAAACCTTAATTGAATTAGAAGTTGTGCTTGGTTAATGCTTAGAGGTCCTCCCTACAACCTCCTTCACTCTCAATCAAACCCAAAAAAACACACATGATGAATAAGGTGCTAACTGGCCGCTTGTGCAAAGAGAGATCCTTGGCAGCTAGTTCCTCGTTCTTCGCCTCCCTCTTGTCTGGTACCTTCTTCTTCATGGAAAGCCTGCACGAACACACCACTGGATCAGACACAAAAGTCCCAAATTAACACCCTCACCCCCCTTTGAAACATCAGGAAAAACCAAATAACACAGGTGACGCGACGAAGGTCCATGGAGATATTGAGGTAGAGGATCGACTGAGTGACAATGCAAATGTGGTCGAGGTGGAGGTCAACGACGTAGAGGTCGGAATAGGAGGGAAGAGGAGGAAGAGCAGTAGAAGAGGAGGGTGATAGTGGTTAGGAGGGAGCAAGAGGTGTTGCAGCGACGGGAGGGACATGGGCGACGAAGGAGGGGGAGGAGGACGTAGGGATGAGAGATGGCGTAGGTGGAGGAGCGTTGGTGGCATTGAAACAAATAAACCACAAATACCACTTACAAAAAAGCACAAATAAAGTAATAAAGTATTGTTGCAACTCAAAAAACCACTTACCAAGTAAGGACCATTAGGAAACAATGTACGTGCATACAAAAATCATATGGTGTTAGGTAGTTTGATGTTAACATTGTGTCTATTTAATTTATTTTTCTCAAGGTGTTATGTGCATCATTATATGAATAAATGAACAAATAATAATTACTTCCCCACAATAAAAAAAGACATGTTACTACAAAAATAACAAAACATCAAGACTTAGAACCAAAATCACTTAATAATGAGGAAAATACTACACATTAAATTGTAACTTAATATATATAAGTATCTGATCAAACACCTTGTGCAATTGGTGGCATACCCTGTGTAGGTATTTGATCAAATACTTTGTCAATATGGAACCTATGTGGACTATGGAACATTACGCAGAATTAAATGACCACTTAACCCACATAAACTGTCAATTAGACCACATAAGCTACCATCACTTGCATTGCTTTTCTCTTCCACACGTCTTATGCAAACACATCTCTTGACAACATGGTTTAGACTAAAAGATAAGCGCAAGCTTAAAGACTCTTTAACTTCATGTTTAAGTTGAGCCATATTTGCACCAAGGCATGAGTAAAACTAACGTTTGGTACAATAGAATGAACGTTGGAATCGAAGAAAATGAAAAAATAGATTAAAATGAAATTCCAATGTTTAGTACAAAAAAATAGATTGAAATGACATTCTTTTGAGAATCAAATTCGAAATGAGGATGAGAATTTCATTCCATCTCAAAACCAAGAATCCCATTTCCATTCTCCTTCTCCTGCAACAGCCCCCATCTCGCGCAATAGCCCTCTCTCCCTTCTTAGACATGGAATTTGGGCCGGGTTGGCTGCGAAAAACCATGGGCCCGGCACGGCCCATGGCCCGCATGTGGGCTGGGCCCACGGGCCGGGCAGGTCCATCGGGCCTAAAAAAAATATAATAAAAAAAAATAATAATAAAAAAATTTTATTAATTTTTTTTTTTGAAATACAAAAAAAAATATTACATGTTTACATAAAAAATACAAAAGATATTTACATCATTTGTTTTACTCTTTTTTTTTCAATTTTTACATAAAGAATTATTCTTTTGGAGAGTCTGTTCTGCCTGTTGAAGTTGATGTCGCATCATCGTCTTCTTCTGATTCAAACTTTAAGCTCAAACCTTGAAAACGATCAACCGCATCGTACCAATCTTT
>JAMKQA010036818.1:0-36682 GCA_024699735.1 Posidonia australis | reverse complement strand
AGCTTGCATATTATTATCCTTTATCATGTTTTCTTTGCATAATATGTTGTCATGCACCCATATGCTCTCATATGCTTTCATATGCCATGATTAACACATATCCATGTTTTTGGCATGTTGCATGTTTCCATTCATGCATGAACCATCAACATGTCTTCATTCTTAATGCATAATTTACATGGTGTTTCTTGATCCTATACACTCACATCATGTTTCCAGCATTTAGTCATGATATCTGCATCGTACTATTTAGCATAAATCACTTTGTCCACTGGTAGCCCTGGGTTGGGTTCTGGATCAGCAACAGTCTGAACCAAAACCTGGGACGCACCTTCCAGGCGCACCAGACTGGTGCACCTACCCAGAGCACCAGTCTGGCGCATGCCTCTGCTGCACAGACTGGTCAGAGGGCATTTTGCATACTTGTTTTCATGGTTTTCTCAAGATGGTTTTTACTGCGATTTCTGTTTTCAGTGATTCTCTGATATTCCATGATTATGTCTGATCACTTTTGCTATGGACTCGTGGGTTTTGCCATGTTTGCTTGATCAATCCATGCCACTCTGGTAGGTTGTATTTTGCACGCTTTATCCTACTTGGAAAGCTTGTGCTTCAGCCCATAATCAAGAGGCTGGGATGATCTTGTTTTCTTCATTTTAGTTGCATTTAGTGTAGCTTTGTGTGAGGCTATTGGCCCTTGAACACAGGGTTCACCAATACTTGCATTTGAATCATGTTTTAAAGCCAATGCTTTTGATTTGTTTCCTCGAGGCTTTACAAGTTTTCCTGAATGCATTTAAAGAGATTTTAGCTTTCCTAAATGCACCGTTTCAAGATTTGGCATTGCATATATTGCTCTGTTTTAACTCTGCACCCTTCTGGCCCACTTAGGCGCACATAGGTGGCGCACTAGATTGAATCACCAATCTAGCGCACCAAACCAGCACACTATCCTGCTTTCTGCATACAGCATGCTTTCTTATGATCTTTATCATGCTTTCTCGACTTGTTTTCTTCTGCATTTTTCCCTGGTTTTTCTCCTGTGTTCACTAGGAAGGCACACCTCGTTTCTTACTATTTTATGTGCTTTAACTTGCATTCGCATTTTCATATAGAGTGATGATGATAAATCACTCAGAATGATACAACTATGATTATGCTTATGCAATACCTTTGCATTATACACTTGACCCGGGGTAAAAGAGTGATATTTCTGAGCATAGCACACACCCCGCACATCATGCACCTATTTGCATAAGGCACTAAACATGGCATGGCATATCGCCCTCGGGCGTATAGCAAGAGGCAGAAAAGCCAACATTTCATTGGAGAAATCATAGAAGACCGATTTTATCGGGCGTGCGAGGGTGCCTAACACCTTCCTCGTACATAACAGGGTGCCTAACATAATCATGATTTCTGTTTTCCTCGTCTTTCCTCGCACTTATCTTTTTTTTATTGTTTTGCATGATTTTCATGCTTATGCTTTTCCTTGTCTTCCATAATAGACTAGGTGGCGACTCCTGCATTTTTGCATTTTTGTTTTGTTTTTCGACGTGATTTTGCCGACCGTTTCGCATCTTTTTGCGATCCTCATCGTCGGCATGGTTACACATAGCAATTGTGTAAAAAGACACAAAAAGGCCTGTACAGTCAAGTATGTGCAAACAAGTAGAATACGCAAGCAAACACATAGTGTATAGACCAAAGACAAGCAAGAAACCAAAACGAAAGCCAGAATCCGATTATCCCCAGCATACTCGCCAATTCCTACGATACGGTCACGGTGAAGATCGTGAATCTGGAGAAGAAGACTAGGCTTAGAAACACCAAGGAAAGATAAGGAAAGGATAAGGAAAAGGAGTCGCCACCTAGTCTTTTAATGGAAAGACGAGGAAAACCAAACACAAAGGAAAAACCAAAAGAAATCACGGCAAAGAAAACATATGCATGCTCCGTGCCTAATGGATATTGTGAACAAATAAAAGAGGGCCAGAGAAAGGATAATGATTCTTGTTACGCATGGGGAAGGAGTTAGGCACCCCCATGCTCCCGAAGAAATCGGTTTTTTCGGTTTCCTGTTCGCTAATGATCTATTGGGTGTATGCATGTCTACTCTGAATGCACATGCCTAAAATGACTGTGAAAACATGCCAAATCAAAGAAATGGAGAGAAAAAGGAAAAAATGATAATCCAAATGACAATGTAGGCGTTGAAAATGCCACTTTACTATATGCCCTTGGGCGATGAGGAAAATCATGAAAATCAAGAATACCCGAAAAGCATCACGCAAATCAGCGAAAACTCGAGGAAATCCGAGAAAATCAAATTGGAGAAAATAATCCTCTTTCGGGTCAATGTCGACATTGTCAAGCCAGTTAATGTACACCCACGGGCGATAGAAAACCAAATCAAATCAAAATCGTAAAAGTCGGAATAAATTGGGGAAACAATGGGAAAATCAAGCTTGGAATGAGTTGGAAGTGTGTGTATGATGCAAGAAAGAAGGCATGAGAAAATATGCATGAAAAAGAGCGACAAAATGTATAAAATGCATGTGTGAGTGAAAAATGTAAATTCCAAGGACTTTTGTGCAAAATTCACATGTTCTGAGTGAAAATTGAATTTCTGAGGCTAAATCGTCAAAAATATATAGGAAAACTCATTTTATGTAATTTTGAAGAAGTTGGATGTAAAATGTGCAAAACTGTGCATTTCTGGTCAAATTCCAAATCTCTAGGGTTCAATATGCAATTTTGCCAATAAAACATGTGTTTTATGCAATTCTTAAGAAATTCTAGGTTAAATGTGCAAGAAAAAGAGTTTTGTTTGAAAATAGGAAGTTCAGGGACTGTTATGCAATTTCTGCCAAGAAAATATGCATTATGTGTGAAATTAGTGAAGTTCGGGGTTTAAAATGCAATTTTGGAACACATTTGAGTTAATATTTGAATATCTAGAGTTTAACTTGCAATAATGGCAGAAAAACATGCATTCAAAACAATTCTAATGAAGCTCAGGGTTTTCTATGCAAGATACTGGACTTAAAATGCATAAGAAGTAATTCTGAGGGTTTTTTTTATCAAACTTCAAATTCTGGTTTGGTTTAGGGTTTGATTTAAGGCTTAGGTTTTGGATTCGGGTTTGATTTAGGGTTTCGGGTTTGTATTCGGTTCAGGGATTGATTTTGGGTTTTGCGTTAGGGTTTAGGGTTTGGATTAGGGTGATTGGGGGTTTAGGGTTTGGATTAGGTTTAGGGTTTGACTTAGGATTTAGGGTTTGATTTAGGGTTTTGAATTAGGCTTTGAATTAATTTTGTGGTTTTGAATTAATTCTAGGCTTTTGAATTAAGTTTTGAGTTAAGTTTAGGATTTTGAATTTTATTTTGGTTAGTTTTAGTGTTTAAGGTCCCATTACAAGCATATGGAGTGTCTACGCGAACGTTTTACAAGTAACAATTACCTTACTTGTGCCACAACCGACTTTCCTTCTCTCACCTGGAGAAGAATTTATTGAACTTTGATTACAACAGTAGCTCTTACAAAACACTAATGATCAACCAACACTTGCCAAGTTTGATGCAATGAGAAAGAAAGCATAAGATGGCTTGGGAGGATGCGAAGGATGAGATTTTAGCTCAAGACTTGGAACACTAGTAGTATGATAGCTGTGAATGCTTGTTGTTTCTTGTAAGGTGTCATAAGGCCAAAATTTATAATGTTAAGCTCAGCTCTAAGTGTGTCTAATGGCTAGGAAATCTTTTGCCAACTGATAGAAGATTCGGTACGCTGAAATTCTTCGGTCGATCGAAATCTACAGCGGTCGAGCAATTCAGTATACCAAATAAATTCGGTTGACCGAAAACTATTTTAGCACCACCCGTTCTGATATAGATGCCAGTTAACCCTAATTTTATGTTTTTCAGTATGTCGAATAAATTCGATATGCTGTTTTAGGGCTCAACTCAAACTTTTTCCTTTCAATGTTTTTAAGGGTATTCTATCGAGTTTTCCTAGTTTTCTAGGATGATGACTTAAGATGGGAGATTATTACATTTGAAGGAATTACATCATGGAAAGATGAAATTACATCAATTTATGTGAATGACAATATTGCCCCTTGAGTCCTTCTTTCGTCTTTCTTCTAGTCTTTTTTTGAAGAGTTTGGCTTGTGCCTTGTATGGCTTGTCTTGTAGGCCTTGCCTTGTTTCTTCATGCCTGTCCTTGAGATTATTCTTTCACGATTGAAAATATTTATAGAGTCCATATTGTTATCATCAAAATAAATAGATAATACCATTTTTCAATAGATGGAATCCAATTTGCCTTCTTTACGACTTCATTCCATGTGGACAAAGTCCCTGCTTGCTCCTGGATCTTTGCTTTGGGCAGACAAAGTCTAGTTTTGCCTTTTTTCACGACTTCAATCTCCACAAACAAAGTACTTACTTGCTTTACGATCTTTCTTTTGGGAGGACTAAGTCCAATTTGCCTTCTTTGTGGCATCTCTTAGTGTATACGAAGTTCTTGCTTGCTTCTGGGTCTTTGCTGCAAGGGGCGAAGTTCAATTTGACGTTTTTTGTGACTTCACTCTATGCAGACAAAGTCCCTGCTTGCTCCTGGATTCCTGCTTCGAGCAAATGGAGTCCATTTTGCCGTTTTGCAACTTCGCTCTACACAGATGAAGCTCATGCATGGTTTTGGATCTCAGCTCTAGGTAGATGAAGTCTAGTTTGTCTTCTTTGCAACATTGCTCCGTACAAATGTAGTCTCTACTTGATTTGGGATCTTTGGGTGGACAAAGTCTAGTTTTCCCTCTTTTTGCGACTTTTCTTTGTGAAGATGAAGTCCCTACTGTCTCCTAGAACTCCGCACTTGGTGGACGAAGTTTAGTTTGCCGTTTTGCAACTTCCTTCCACATGGACGAAGTTCCTACTTGCTTTTGGATATCTGTTCTGGGCAAATGGAGTCTAGTTTGCCTTCTTTGTGACTTTCCGCCTTGCGGACAAAGTCCCTGCTTGCTTCTGGATCTTTGCTCTAGGTGGACATAGTCTGGTTTGACCTTTTTTTCTGCCATTTCGCTCTATGTAGATGAAGTCCTTGGTTGCTTCTAGATCTCTGCTTTGGACGAGTAGAGTCCTATTTGCCTTTTTTTTGACTTTGCTCTATGCAGATGAAGTCTTTGTTCTAGATCTTCTCTCCAAGTAGACGAAGCTTGGTTTTCTTCCCTACTTTATGACCTCGCTTTAAGTAGACAAGGCTCGCTTTTCTCCTTAGGCTGATAACCCTAATTGCCTGGACAACATCTATCAACTATCCCCACTTTCTGCTTGGCAAGTCTCATAACTAGTCATGCCCTCCTTTCCTTTTCATGATGGTAATCCTAACTACTCGAATGGCATCCGTTAAATTGTCCAACATCTAGCTCGCAAGCCCATTTTAACTTGCCATGCTGCTTTTCTCCCTGAGCTAATAACTCTAACTATCTAGTCGATGGGTTTGACAACTTATCATGCCCTCATTGTCAGTCGATGGACCCACTAGTCCTGTCAAGTGCCCTTCTGTTCAAGTTTGATGGCCTATCATGCCTCTTGTCCAGGCTGATTAGCTGTCAACTTGTCACCAGGCATCACATGACATCATCATTTGCTTTAATGCATCAGTGTCTACACCAACATTATAGTATCAGTATTAGTATCATCATTGCATAGTTTGCGTTAGCATTGCTTACCTAGCATTCACATCAATGTCGCGTAGAACTACACATATCCCCTAGTGGAACTCAATGCATGCCAACATCAGCATTCAACGTGCACCATCTTTACCAACACACTATTCACATGAATCAGCATGCATCATCCGTATTTGCATCCTAGCATCACATCTATATCAACATCCACGCACCAGCATCTGCATTGTGGCACTGAGTCATGACTTTCGATGCATGAACCAGATAAAAGACTCACTGCCAACAACAACATCGCTCTCTCGCAAGCTCAAGTGGGGTGTCTTATCAACCATAAGCATCGGTCTTGATTCCCTTGACTTTTCCTAGGGAGGGGCACTTTTAGACACCCCGATTTTGTAGTCACATGTCAGTGCACTTCTCTAGAGGAACACGCCCTGATTGTGATGGATTTAAGCACCTTTTCCAAGAACTCACCCAGTGGACATTAGTTTTCTTGCTTCGCATTGGTTAGCATAGATCTAGGAGTGCACTCTGAGATACTTGGACCATCATACCCTCATCCAAGAATTAAACTCCCATCCAACCCCTTTTATTTGCATACTTTCTTGCTCTTGGCATCCCATGCACCACCAGAACTTTGCATGTGACATCTGGGCTTGATTATCCATTTTTTATTGTAAACCATGTGATTAATTGTAATATTGTATAAATAGTTTACTAATGGATAATTTGCTGTTTCATGTGATTCTTGGATTTTGGTTGGGTTCCTGTGCACTTATTTGAGATTTGGGACCAAAGTGGGGTTCGGTTTGGGAATGCATAGTTGCCTCGGTTTGCGTGCTTGTCTTTTCTTCTTTTTCATTCCTTCATTTTCACCTCTCCTTTTCTTTCTCTCCCTCACCAGCCACCCCATCCCATCTTCTTCTTCTTCCCCCATCCCCACCTATGCTACCAGGAGACGGTGGCCCGTGCCTCCCCGTCCCTTCTAACGACATGGATGGCCAGCGCCATGTGGGAGGAGGAGATAAAGAGAAGGGGAGATCGAGTGAAGAAGGAGGAGGCTAGGAAGAGGGTGACGAACCGAGAGGAAGGGAAAGCGGAAGAATGGCACACGCAGCAAGGAGGTGGTGGTTCGTCGATGTCCATCGGTGGAGGAAGCTTCATCGAGACAGGAGAAAGTCACTAGAGTAAGGGGAGGCTCGCCGGAAGAGGTACGCAAACTCTCCTTTCCCTCTGTTCAGCGTTTCTTTGAAAATGAGTTAAATGCAGGAAAATCGTAGAAAAATAGTGGAATTGATGAGAATGAGTTGAATAGCATGAAAACATAGATATCATGCAGTTAGGATGGAAATTGGTAAGGATATACAAGATTTTGGGATGAAGGCCACAGTAGCCATTTTTTAGTCTCATTCCTTTGTGAGTTTTGTGTGGATTGTGTAGTTAATGAAATCATTAATGGTGTTGAGGGGTTTGAAGTAGACTCAATGGTCTACACCCCATGATTTATTGGTATTTTGTGATGTGTGTTTGGGGGGTCCGATGGAGGCTCCCACTTCTGGCGATTTCATCGACCGAAATAGGGTAATGCCCTAGTTACGGGAAATTCAGTATGTTAAATTGAATTCGAATACCAAAATTCTGACAGATTAAGCCAGATCCCTGGTTCTGGTAGACCGAAATCATCTAGTTGACAAAAATAGGAAGTTTCACTATGTCGAGTATGTTTCGGTATGTCGAATCAGAGGGATTTGGTATACCGAAGATGTTTGGTATACCGAATCAGGGATTTCTGGTACACCGAACCTTAAATTTAGTCTGCATTTTTGCCCTGGCCCTGGTATGTGTAAATATGGATGCAAAATGAAGGATAAATGATTTTTAAGGTATGTAAAGCATGTGTTACTGATGGTTTCCCCATGTAAATGATATGGAGGAATATGGAACCCAAATAAATGTATTTGGGAGTGATTTTGGGTTTAAGGCCCTAAAACTAAATAAAAGAGAATAAATGTGTGGCTTTTGAGTAATTTTGGACATGAGACCCAATTTATAATTTTTAAAGCATGGTTTTTCGTGGATTGAGTTGGGATCGCAGAAGAGGGTCAGGCATTGCATGGAAACAGATTCCTGCATCGAAAAAGAATGAAAATGGAAATGGTTTTGAAAAGGAAAGCTTAAGGAATTTTTAAAGTGAAACACTAATAATGTGTTAAGGAACCACGGGGGTTGGTGTCGACAACGTGGTGGGAGTATGTGGCTCCGATGAAACCAGTTGCCAGATACGTCTGTGGTTGCTGAGCTTGAGACGGTGTAGGCTGAGCCTATGTCATTGAACCTAGTTGTTCAGATCACCGAGTTCGTGACAGAGTAGGTTGAGCCTAGGTTATTGAACCTAGTTGTTCGGGTCACCGATAGTGTAGGCTAAGCCTGGATCATTGAACCTAGTTGTTTGGGTCACCCATGGGACGTCAGACAATGATGTATCCCCGTGCATATATGAAAGAGATTGAGGCCGATTGGTCGGGGCTGTGGCATCCCGCACGGAGATTTTCACCATGGCATTGCAGAGAGGTAGGGGAAATGGTGTCCCCACCTCATGCTTGTGTGCCTGGTTACCCCTGATCAAGGTAACATTTGTGAAGAAAAGTGGAAATGAAAAAGAAAAGAATGTGATTTTGAGAAATAAAAAGAAATGTGGTTTGGCGAGGATTGGACTTATGAATGGTCCTAAAATCCTGTAATGAAATATTGATTGTGTTTTAATCAGTTCTCAACTAGTGTTTGTGATTTTGGTTTTGAGCTCTATGAGGCAATGTGTTTTAGGCTGGATTTGGTTGGAAATGTGGATTTCTCATAATATGAGAAAGGATTTGAAAAGGGCAAAAAAAAGTAAAAATGGGTTTTTGAAAAGGAATGTGGTTTTGAAAACAAAATTCCAAATGTTTCAAAAAGAGAAGAAAAAGTGAATCTTGAGAAAGTATAGTGTGGGAACTAATTCTCAAATGATTTCAAAGGAAAGGACAAGGATGTTTTAAATTGGATCTTCAAAATAAAACTAAGTCTTATAAATTAAAAGTTGAGGTTTTGGCATTTTGCTGGGTTTTTGTTGTTTGTATGTTTGGGGCACGTACTGGGTGACTTAGATGTCACTCACGCGTGCTTGTTTGGTTTTCAGGTGAAGATTGTCTGTAGTCGAGTTCCGTTGCCGGAGTCAGAGCTCCTAGCCGCACATTGTTTCCTAAAGATGAGCCTTAGTTATAGTTATTTATTTTTACTATAATTAGTGTAATTTTTCTTATGATACTATGATTTAGGTAACGTGCCTGGGTTTAGGGTGTTACAAAGTGGTATCAGAGCTAAGTGTACACCTAGCACACCAGCTTGGTGATATCCTGTCTAGTGGCTCCCTAGGATTGCACAATAGAGAGTCATGCACCTAAATTTTTGGGTTGTGGTGTTTTGTTGTGCTGGCAGGAAGATGTCTTGCCGAGGTCGTAGCCGTGGCAAGGCCCCTGTGCCCGACTTTGAGATGGAAAGGGTAGTGGATGGAGGGGCATGAGACGAGAGTTTGGCGAGATGATGTGGGATTTTGCCCAGTCCTTCGACAACAGGAATCGGGATGAGGCGAAGGGAGACCTATGGATTAAGCAGTTCTGCCAGCTAGGCGCGTCGACTTTTGATGGGTGCGGCACACTAGAGAAGTGGCAGGCTTGGTTCCTAGAGGTGGAGAAGATCTTAGAGGGGATCGAGTATCTAGTGGAGAAGTGGATCCGAATAGCGGCATTTCAGCTCAAGGGTGCTGCGGATCATTGGTGGAGGACAATGCGCCACACCAAATTTCCAAATGCGGACCTACTGATGATCTCTTGGGTGGAATTCTGAGAGGTGTTCTATGAGATGTTTTTCCCTGAGCTTGAGAGGGATAAGTTGGACCGAGAATTCTGGAACCTAAAGCAGGGGAGCCAGACTATTGCAGAGTATGAGTCGCCCTTCCTTTGGCTAGAGCATTTCTCTCAGGTTGTAGTTTCCGAGAAGAACAGAGCCAGGAATTTTGTGGAAGGATTGAATCCTGTGCTGAGATCGAGAGTTATTGGCTTTAGATGCCAGACCTTAGCGGATGCTGTTGAGCTTACAAGCCACTATGAGGATGATCGTAGGCTGTTCCAGGAGGAGTATCCTATGATGGTAAAGGGGAGCTAGTCTATCTCTCGACCTTCTATCTCTCGACCCTCTGTTTCTCGACCACCAATGACTAGAGTGCCAAGTTCGGGGAGTTCTGGCAACTCTGGGAAGAAGCGGAAGCAACGGCCTACATCTGGTAGAGAAGAGAGTGTGGATTTTAGCCATGTAGGGTCCAACAGCAGCCCATAGTTGGGATCGTGCCATGTCTATGGCAAGAAGGGGCATGTAGCGGCACAATGTTGGCATAAGCAGGTGAATTTAGACAGTGTAGTATGCTACAATTGTGGGAAGTCCGGGCATTACCGGAAGGACAGTCCCAGTTAGCCAAAGCCAGCTGGAGATGCTCCACGTTAGCCTACCAAGGGAAGAATATTCTCCATTATTGCCCTAGATGCTGGTCCATCTGGAGATGTAGTAGATGGTGAGAACTAGCGCGGTTGTATTAGTTAAGTCTTGTTCTATAATAATAGATCCTATGTGTAATTAACACTATTTCTTATTATGATTGTGGTTATGGTGTGTTGATTATGAGATCTTTTCTTGTGACTGACCGGATGGTCCTAGTCTTGTTTGACTCTAGGAGTTCATTTTCATTTGTCTTCGACTCATTTGCTTCTAAGATCGGGACTAGGCTTGCCAGATTGGCATTCCACCTAGATGTAGTCACCCCATTGAGAGAATATAGTCTAGCATGGAGATATTTGAGACCGGTTGATATTCAGCTGAGGGACAAGAATTTTCAGGCCAGTTTGATCCTGATGGACATGCAAGATTATGATGTTATCCTAGGAATGGAGTAGCTGGCACAGCATTCAGCCATGATTGATTGTGCCAAGAGAATAGTTCTGGCAGAATGTCCAAGCCAAGGCTGGTGCATGGTACAAGGCACCAAACCGGGTGAGCCTAGAAAAGTGATTTCTGCTCTCAAGGCCTATCATCATCTGGCAAGAGGCAGTGTGGGCTATTTGGCCTGTGTGACAGTTTCTACTTTGCCTATGGTCAACATTCAGGACTTGCCAGTGGTGTAGGAATATCTTGATGTTTCTTCAGAAGAATTTCCTAGAATGTCACCACATAGGGAAGTGGAGTTTGTGATTGACTTGGTGCCAGGAACAGGTCCTATTTCCTAGGCTCCATACAGGATGGCACCTATGGAGTTATGGGAGGTCCGAAATTAGCTACAGGAACTGATGGATAAGGGATTCATTCGTCCAAGTGTTTCACCTTGGGGAGCATTGGTTTTGTTTGTTAAGGAGAAGGACGGTTCACTTTGGCTCTGCATAGACTATCGGATGTTGAACCAGATAACTATGAACAACAAGTATCTACTGCCTAGGATCGATGATTTGTTCGACCAGCTGCAAGGAGCATTGGTGTTTTCCAAGATAGATTTGAGATTAGGATACTATCAGTTGAGGATCAGTGAGCAAGATGTGTAAAAGACATCCTTTCACACCTGTTATGGACATTATGAGTTCCTGGTTATGCCATTCGGGTTGTCGAATGCTCTGGCTGTTTTTATGCACTTGATGAATAGGCCTTATTTGGATCAGTTTGTGGTCATCTTCATGGATGACGTTCTGGTGTATTCTCCAGATGTTTAGACTCACTAGAGGCATTTGAGGATTGTATTAGAGTCGTCAAGGCAGCATGAGCTTTATCCCAAGTTCTCCAAGTGCAATTTTTGGCTGGAAGATGTGTTTTCCATGGTCTCATTATTTCAAGAGAAGGCATCAAGGTAGATCCAGCCGAAGTGGAGGTTGTGAGCAGTTGGGCCAAACCGAAGATAGTAACTGTGATTAGAAGTTTTCTCAGCCTGACAGGATATTATAGGAGATTCATCCAAGCTGCACCAATGGCCAGAAAGGAAGTGCACTTTGCCTAGGATTGGTAGTGCATGGAAAGTTTCAATGAGTTGAAGGCTCGTCTAGTATTAGCCCTAGTCTTGACTTTGCCATCTGGGAGTGACGGTTTCACAGTCTATAGTGATGCCTGTGGAACTGGTTTGGGGTGTGTGCTAATGCAGCATGTTTGGGTGGTGGCGTACACCTCACGCCAATTGAAAGGGCGGTGGCATGCGCCTCACGCCAATTGAAAGATCATGAGAAGAATTATCCCACCAATGATTTTGAGATGGCAACTGTTGAGTTTGCCTTGAAGATTTGGAGGCATTATTTATATGACGAACAGTTTGAGGTGTACACAGAGTACAAGAGTCTGAAGTACATCTTTACTCAGAAGGATTTGAACCTGAGATAAAGGCGCTGGGTGGAGTATATTAAGGATTGAGTTTGTCGTACCACCTGGGGAATGCAAAAGTGGTTGCAGATGCTCTGAGCAAGCACACTCATGGCATGGCTAGTCCGAGGATTCGTGAATGAAAATTGTTAGAAGGACTAGTAGAGTGTAGGCCTTGCGGACAGTCTCAGGGAACTGCTAGAGTGTTGTTGGCCAATTTGTCTGTTCGCCCAAAGATGATTGAGGTGATAGTCACAGCTCAGCAATATGACTCTTTTGTGTTAGATATCTGGAGGAAGCTGGAGGTTGGTATTGCCCCTCATTTTTATGTTGGGGTAGACGATGGGTTGAGGTACAATCTGAGATTATATGTGCCTCAAATAGAGGAAATCAAGAATAGTTTGCTTGATGAAGCTCACAGCTCTTGATATACTATTCATCCAAGAAGCACCATGATGTACAAAGATCTGAAACGGAATTTCTAGTGGCCTGGGATGAAGAGAGAGATTGATGAGTATGTGGCAAAGTGTGCAACTTGCCAGATGGTGTAAATAGAGCACCAGAAACCCAAAGGGACTTTGCAACCTCTAGACATTCTAGTGTGGAAATGGGAAAATGTGTCGATGGACTTTGTGATGGGTTTGGTGAGGACTCGGAGAAAGAATGATATAGTTTGAGTGATAGTGGATCGCCTTACAAAATCAACACATTTCATGCCAATAAGGGTGAATCTTCGTTTGGCAAAACTGGCAGAGTTGTATGTGGCTGAGATTGTGAGAATGCATGGTGTCCCAGTGTCAATTGTGTATGACAGAGACACAAGGTTTACATCAAGATTCTAGAGAGCTCTACTGGAGGCTTTTGGCACGGTGTTGAATTTTAGCACTACCTTTCACCCCCAGACGGATGGCCAAACAGAGAGGACCATCCAGACACTAGAGGACATGCTAAGAGCCTGCGCCTTGGACTTTGGTGGTAGTTGGAAGGATCACTTACCTCTAATTGAATTTGCATATAACAACAATTACCACGCTAGTATTGGTATGGCTTAATATGAGGCATTGTATGGTAGACCCTACAGGACACCCACTTGCTGGAGTGAGGTGGGTGAGAGACTGTTAGTTGGGCCCGAGATCGTACAACACGAGGGCAAGGTTGATCTGATCAGGAAGAGGTTGTTGCTTGCCCAGAGTCGACAAATGAGCTATGTAGATAAGAGGCGGAGACCTCTGGAATTCGAGGTAGGAGACTTCGTATTCCTAAAGGTGTCACCAACCAAGGGTGTGATGTGGTTTGGTAAGAGACGCAAGTTGAACCCAAGATACATCGGACCGTACTAGATTACCAAGAGGGTTGGTGAGGTGGCATACAGACGCGATCTGCTTCTGGAGTTGGTTGGTGTACATAACACCTTCCATGTATCAATGTTGAGGAAGTGTTTGGCTGATGCATCCTAGGAAATACCAGTGTAGCCAGAGGAGCTACTGAAGGACCTGTCTATGGTTGAGAATGCAGTTCGGATACTAGACAGAAAAGAGCAAGTCCTCAGGAATAAAGTTATTCCATTGGTGTTAGTTTAGTGGCAATGCCATGGTATAGAAGAGGCTACTTGGGAATGCGTGGTTGACATCCAGAGACAGTACCCCTATTTGTTTATTTAGAGCTGAATTTCGAGTACGAAATTGTTTTCAAGGGGTTAGAATGTAATATCTAGGCTTGATTATCCATTTTTAATTGTAAACCATGTTATTAATTGTAATATTGTATAAATGATTTACTAATGGATAATCTGTTGTTTCTTGTAATTGTGGGATTTTGGATGGGTTCCTGTACATCTATTTGCGATTTGGGACCAACGTGGGGTCCAGTTTGGGGATGCACAGTTGCCTCGATTTGCGTGCCTATCTATTCTTCTTTTTCTTTCCATCCTTTTCCCTTCTCTTTTTCTTTCTCTCCCTCACGAGCCACCCCATCTTGTCTTCCTCTCCTTCCCCTTTCCCCACCCGCGTCACCAAGAGATGATGGCTCGTGCCTCCCCATCCCTTCCGACGGGATGGATGGCCGGCACCATGCGGGTGGAGGAGGAGTTAAAGAGGAGGGGAGATCAAGTGAAGAAGGAGGACACCAGGAAGAGGGGGACGAACCGAGAGGAAGGGAAAGAGGAAGAACGAAGCACGCAGCATGGAGGTGGTGGTCCATCGAGGTCCACCGGTGGAAGAAGCTTTTCCAGGGTAGAAGGAAGTCGTCAAAGTAGGGGGAGGCTCGCCGGAAGAGGTACACGACCCCTCCTTTCCCTTTGTTCAGTGTTTCTTTAAAAATTAGTGAAATGCATGAAAATGCATGTAAAATTGTAGAAAAATAGTGGAATTGATGAGAATGAGTTGAATAGCATGAAAACATAGATATCATGTGATTAGGATGGAAATTGGTAAGGATATACGAGATTTTGGGATGAAGGCCACAGTAGCTGTTTTTGAGTCTCATGCCTTTGTGATTTTTGTGTGGATTGTGTAGTTAATGAAATCATGAATGGTTTGCGGGGTTTTGAAGTAGACTCAATGGTCTACACCCCATGATTTATTGGTATTTTGTGATGTGTGTTTGGGGGGTCCGACAGAGGCTCCCACTTTCGGCGATTTCATTGACAGAAATAAGGGAATGCCCTGGTTGCTGGAAATTCGATATGCCGAATTGAATTTGGTATACCGAAATCCTAACAGATTAAGCCAGATCTCTGGTATTGGTAGACCGAAATCATCCAGTCGATCGAAACAGGAAGTTTCGGTATACTGATTCAGGGGGTTTGGTATACCGAAGATGTTCGGTACACCAAATCAGGGGTTTTCGGTACACTTAACCTGAAATTCGGTCAGTTGTTTTTGCCCTGGCCCTGGTATGTATAAATATGGATGCAAAATGAAGGATAAATGGTTCTAATGGTTTGTAAAGCATGTGTTAATGATGTTTTCCCCATGTAAAAGACATGGAGGAATATGGAACCCAAATAAGTGTATTTAGGAGAGGTTTTGGGTTTAAGGCCCTAAAACTGAATAAAAGAGAACAAATGTGTGGCTTTTGAGTAATTTTAGGCATGAGACCCAATTTATGATTTTTAAAGCATGGTTTTTCATGGATTGTGTTGGGACCCCAGAAGAGGGTCAAGTATTGCATGGAAACAGATTCCTGCAACAAAAATGAATGAAAATAGAAATGATTTCGAAAAGGAAAGCTTAAAGAATTTTGAAAGTGAAACAATAATAATGTGTTAAGGAACCACGGGGGTTGGTGTCGACAACGTGGTGGGAGTATGAGGCTCCAATGAAACCAGTTGCCAGATATAACTATGGTTGTTGATCTTGAGACGGTGTAGGCTGAACCTAGGTCATTGAACCTAGTTGTTCGGATCACCGAGCTCGTGACAGAGTAGGCTGAACCTAGGTTATTGGACCTAGTTATTCGAGTCACCGATGGTACAGGCTGAGCCTAGGTCATTGAACCTAGTTGTTCAGGTCACCCATGGGACATCAAAAAAAGATGTATCCCCATGCATATATGAAAGAGATTGAGGCTGATTGGCCGGGGTTGTGGCATCCCGCTTGGGGAATTTCACTATGGCAGTATAGAGAGGTAGGGGAAATGGTGTCCCCACCTCCTGCTTGTGTGCCTGGTTACCCCTGATCAAGGTAACATCAGTATTGAAAAGTGGAAATGAAAAAGAAAAGAATGTGATTTTGAGAAATAAAAAGAAATGTGGTTTAGCGAGGATTTGACTCATGAATGGTCCTAAAATCCTGCAATGAAATAATGATTGTGTTTTAACCAGTTTCCAGCGAGTGTTTGTGATTTTGGTTTTGAGCCCAGTGAGGCATTGTGTTTTAGGCTGGATCTGGTAGGAAATGTGGATTTCTCAGAATATGAGAAATGATTTGAAAAGGGTAAAAAGAAAGTAAAAATGGGTTTTGGAAAAGGAATGTGGTTTTGAAAACAAAATGCCAACTGTTTCAAAAAGAAAAGAAAAAGTGAATCTTGAGAAGGTACAGTGTGGGAACAGATTCTAAAATGATTTCAAAGGAAAGGACAAAAATGTTTTAGTTTCGATCTTCAAAAGAAAACTAAGTTTTATAAATTAAAAGTTGAGTTTTTGGCATTTTGCTGGGTTTTTGTTGTTTGTATGTTTGGGGCATGTACTAGGTGACTTAGATGTCACTCACACGTGCTTGTTTGGTTTTCAGGTGCAGATTGTGTGCAGTCGAGTTTTTGCCAGAGTCGGAGCTTCTAGCCACACATTGTTTCCTGAAGGTGAGCTTTAGTTATAGTTATTTAATTTTACTGTAATTAGTGTAATTTTGCTTATGATACTATGATTTAGGTAACGTGCCTGGGTTCGGGGTGTTACAATGCATTAATTACCCTGCAATGCACCTTGCACTAGCATCAACACCTAAGCCTTAAGATAACATTGAGAGACTTCATTCCCTCCACCCAACCTTCCCAATGTGTGAGTGAATCTAAGAGCTACCGTTGTGACAGAATACCACCTCTGGTTACTGACCATGCCTGCATTTGACCATCACATCTAGAGCCACCCAGCGAACCACCATCACAAGCCTTCATCGTTAGAGGCAAATTTTGGTCTACAGCATAGGTGAGTACTCATTCCCAATAGGGTAATTGAGTCTTCATTCACCTTGCGTGGCTTAATTCTTGCTTTTTGATTTGGTTGCGATTTGGTTTTGCATTGCTTCATCCTTCCTTGTTGTAGCTCAAGTGATGGGTTCTCGTTCCTCGAGTGAGGCCATTGGCCATTGAGCTCAAGATAGAACCCATCCCAACACATGCATTAGTCCCTCTATTCGACCATGATGCTCCATTGAACTTTTAGTCTAGGAACCCTCTCATTTCAACTAACTATCCTCGTTATAGTGAATGAGTTCGTCGTCATAGAGGGATTGTCGATAGTCATGAATTGCACGTCTAGTTCCCCTCCTCTTCCATCTTCTGATGCGCCAAAGGATGTTCCTAGAGCCCATAATCCATTTAATGGCTATGAGAGCCAAGAATTGCCGATGATACACCATAGAGATAGGGAGAAGACGCCAAGCATCTTGGATTCTATCTTAATCCTTGGGAATGCTCATCTACATCCCTGCATACTTCCATGTTGTTCATTTGATTATTTCGATCATTTAAATTCCACATCATTGCGATGAAGACTCACTGTCAGATATAGAGCACCTAAGGGTGCAAGTAGCTAGTGCAATAAGCAGACACAATTATCCTGCACACATATCAGACACATTTTGCTTTGATCTAGAGTATAGACAGTAGGGTTGAGTATTATCTTGCATGTTTTCCTTGCTTGATTTTGATTACTATTTGTTGATCTCCTCCCTTAGCATGTTTTACTTGCATCATCTATCATAAAGCATTGTGCCCTCTTGGGCCTACATTAAGTAATATTCATGTTCATGTAACATATTTCATCTTGCCTTTTAGCATATATTATGAGTGCTTTCACTTGCAATGTCACACACATGACTGAGAAAGCATTGAACGACCAATGCACTCAGGCATGCAGGGGTGCCTAAGACCTTTTCCATATGTAACAAGAGTTCTTACCCTTTCTTTATTCGTGATGACCTATGTGTTATTCGTTGGGATTGGAGTCATGCATCCTCTTTTCCTTTGATCGCATACATATTATTTTTCGCATTTGGTTTTCCTCATGTTCCTGTTTAATAGACTAGGTGGTGACTCTGTTTCCATGTCTTTTTATTGTTTTGCTTTTGCTTTGGCATCTTGGAGTCAAGTATCCTTCCTCTAAATTACTATCTCGCCCTAACCTTATTGGTTTGTGTGCATGGCTTTTTGCACCTCACACAAGTAGTCGCCAGCATGGTCATAGAGAAAAGCCAATGGCATGTAGGATGAGATCATGCATGCCAAAAGGCCATAGAGCGGGTGGTGTTTCCAAGGAGGATCTCCACTTGAAAATACCAAGTGAAAGCAAAAAGTAAAAAAGGATAAGGAAAGTCGCTACCTAGTCTATTGAAAATGGGAGACGAGGAAAACCATATGCAAAGATAGTATATGCGAGCAAAGAAATAAGAACACGAAACTCCAATGCCAATCAATAAAACACACATGGTCCTCGTATGTAGAGAACAAGCAATGACTCCTGTTACACATGGGGAAGGGGCTAGGCACCCCTGTATGCTTGACAAAGTTGGTCTTTCAATGCTTAATCTGCTCGTGTGTGATGTTGCAAGCATGCGTGTTCTCAAAGATGTGTGCCAAAAGGCAAATGTGAGATGCCCTGCAAAGGATAAACAACATGCAAAGAGGGGGAATATGATTGCAAGAAATCAAGGCCAAACAAGCAATAACATGAACATTGCTCCATTGGCTATTGTACACTAGGCCAGGGGAATATGTAGGGATCACGTGTTGGATATATGCTCTTGGAATATGTGCCATATATATGCACACTAACCCAACATGCCCAGAATTCCTTTGGTTTAGACCGTTGATGTTCATTGCACAAGGCCATCAAATCCAAATGCTATATCAATCAAGAAAACATGCAAATGAGTAGGAAGGAAGCTTGTTGAGATGTTTATCCAAACAAAATCAAGATGCATTGAAGCATAAACACATCCCATAACCCATTATCTCCTCACTGTATGCATGGGCCTTGCTACCATTTTCATAGTAGATGACTAAACTATGAACATTCCAAGGTTGAGACCTCTCTTGGTGCATTCCAAGGACGAAGGGTAAGAAGGATGAAACATGTAGGGATGGGTCACAACTCACGCTTGATGGTCGTCGGCCTTCGTGTGAGAAATGGGTGAACCCATCATAGTTGGAAGAGAAAGAAGGGAAACTTCAGCAATCTGCAATCAACTAGGTGAGAAGGAAGCCATGTGATGCAAGAGAGGAGAGGAGGAGCTAGAATAATGGGTCAATGAGCTTACCTATTGTGGTGTTCTAGGTGTGCTCTTTTAAATGGTTCATAGTAGTGTTCAGCTCTGATTGTCCTCCAGGGAGTTGTTGCTTGCTCAGGTTGTGGTGGAGGTAGTGCTCAGGCTGAGGGAAATGCAATGGTTGCTCTTGGTGGATCAAAGGATTCGCACTCCCTCACTGTAACTCACGATGTTGTATATGGCTGCGTGGGAGGATGGGTCGCTTGGGTAAGTTGTTGGGTTGGGAGGAAATGCATGTGGGGAAGTATAGGCCAGGGACGTGAGAGAAAGCAAGCTAGAGAGAGCCATATGCCAGAGCTAGAAGCTAGAGAGAGAGAGCGAGAGCTCATCCAAGAGATGTATATATTATATAGAGGTAGTGGCTACATGGTTGGCGTTGGATCTTAAATAAATTGAATTGGTTGGCTAGGATTTGAATTAATGGATTGGATTGGGTTTTCATGGTTTAAAAGGGGTATAATGGTTAAAACACGTCGAGTAACAACCTCAAATCCAAGATGACTAATAGGAAGCCTGAAAATGCACGTCCACAAGTGATTATCCAAGTTTACAATTTTATAGCAATAGCTAAGCTAGGGCAACACACCTCCTATATGCCTTGGGGATATGTGCCAGGATTATGCACCCCATATATGTGCCGATAGTATGTGCCGGATGTACATGCATCCGTTATGCATCAATAGGCGATGCTTGTCCAGTTACAAGGCTTGTTCGTCAAATCTTTTGGTTGTTTGCTATAATACTTGGACTGCTGCGTTGTTTGGTTGCTATGTGGTGATCTTAGGTAGGTTTACGGTGTTGGGTAGTGACACTTGGGCCTGATTATCCATTTTAAATGTAAACCATGTAATTAATTGTAATATTGTAGAAATAGTTTATTAATGGATAATCTGTTGTTTCTTGGGTGTGTGAGGTTGTGGTTGGCTTTCTTTGCACCTATTTGTGTTGTGGGACGAATGTGGAGTTTGGTTTGAGGATGCATAGTCACCTCGATTTGCGTGCCCATCTTTTTCCCTTATCTTTCTTTCTTTTTCAATCTTTCCTTCATGAGTTCTCATCTCCTTCGTCTTCCTTCTTCTTCTTCTCACCACCTGTGCCACTACAAAGGGGAGCCCAGGCCACCCTATCCCCTCCAATGCGAGGGCGATGTGATGGCAGGCCAGCGCGATGCAGGTGGAGGAGGAGATAAAGATGGGGAGGAGGAAATGGAGGGGAGGCCAGTAGAGGAATAGAAAGAGGGAAAGAAGGAGTGGTGCACGAGCCAAAGGAGGACAGTTTGTTCACGTGGTTCATTAGTGGGGAAAAACTTTGTTAAGACGTGGGGAGGTTCGCGGGGGTGCAAGGGAGAACGCCATAGTGCCATTTGAGGTATGTGACCCCTCTTCCTCTCTCATTTACATTTTTAGCATAATGTGTTAAATGTATGAAAAATGAGTAAAATGCATGTAAAATCTCAGAAAAAATAGTAAATTGGATGAGAATTTGATGGATAGCATGAATATGTAGAGATCATGAGGTTAGGATGAATTTTGGTGGACTTATGCAAGATATTGGTATGCATGCTAGAGTAATTAAAAACGAGCTCCATGCCTTTATCATTTTTGTATGGATTGCATGATGAAATGAATGAAGTATGGTATGAGGGGTTTTGAAGTAGACTCAAGGGCCTACACCCCATGATTTATTCAAGTTTTATGATGCATGTTTGGGAGGTTGTTAGAGGTCTCCATTTCTGACGAGCGTTTGGTTCGTAAGTTAGGGGAGTGCTTTGGCCACAGGAGATTCGGCATACCGAATCACTGTTAGTTTAACCTAGGCACATGGTTTCGGTCTACCGAAACCCTTTGATCGACCAAAACAGAGAGTTTCGGTATACCGAAGAGGCTCAGTATACCAAATCAGGGATTTTTGGTATACCAAACCTAGTTTTCGGTCTATTGATTTTGACCTAGCCCAAATAGATAAATGTGAATATAAAATGGACATAAAAGGTTTTAACTGGACAATGACCATGTGTTAATGGTCTTTTCCCATGTAAATGTCATGGAGGAATATGGAATGTAGAAAAGTGAATTTGGAAATGGTTTTGGGCTTGAAGTCCATAAAATGAATAAAAGGTGATTAAATGTGTGGTTTTGGGGCATGAGACCCAATTTTGTGATTTTAAACACATGGTTTTGAATGGTTTTTGGGTTGGGACCCTAGTGGAGGGTCATGTGTTGCATGGAAAAGATTCTTGCAATGAAAATATGAAATGGGAATGATTTTAAATGGAAGACTTAAGAGTTTTTGAAAATAAAACACTAATAACGTGTTATGGAATCATGGGGGTTGGTGTCGGCAATATGGTAGGAGATTGACACTCCAAAGAAACCAATTGTCAAACACGACCGTGGTTGCTAGTGTGGGACCACGAGAGGATGGTGTCGACGAATTGCAAAGATATCAATTATCAAACACGACTATGGCTACCAATGTTTGTGACAGTGTAGGTTGGGCCTAGGATTTGAGACCTAGGTGTCTGGGACATCGACGATGCAGGCAGAGCCTAGGTTATTGAACCTAGTTGTTCAAGTCACCCATGTGATGTCAAATAAAGACGTATCCTCGTGCATATATGAAAAGAAATTGAGGTGAGTAGGCTGGGGTGGTGTCGTCCTACATGGGGAACTTCACTGCTGTAATGTCGGAAGCTAAGGAAAATAGTGTCCTCACCTACTGCTTGTGTGCCTGATTACCCCTGATCAAGGTAACATCAATAAGAAAAGTGTTGATTTTGTGAAGTGAAAAGATGTGGTTTGGCTAGGATTGGACTTGTGATTGGTCTTGAAATCCTAGAATTAAATAAGAATTGTGGTTTTAACCAGCTACCAGCCAATGTTTGTGGTTTTGTTTTTGAGCCCTATGAGGCATTGTGTTTTAGGCTGGACCTGTTCGAGAATATGATTTTCTCGAGATTTGTGAACGGTCTTAAAGTGCATAAAAGAAAGATGAGCTTTGAAAAAGTGATATGAGTTTTGAAAATGACATGGCTTTGGGATGAAATCCCAAACATAGAGAGGGTGATTTGAATTTTGGAAAAGGGATGTTTTGGAAAAAGATTTCCAAGTGTTTTAAAGGAAAAGTGGAAATAATGTTTTGAAATTGATTTTCAAATGAAAACCAAGTTTTATAAATTAAAAGTTATGTTTTTAGTAGTTTGCCGAGTTTTGTTGTGTGTGTGTTTAGGGCGCGTACTTGGTGACTTAGATGTCACTCACACGTGCTTTGTTTGGTTTTCAGGTGCGTGTTAGGTGCAGTCTAGTTCCAATGCCAGAGCAAGCGCTACTAGCTGCACATCATTTCCTAGAGGTGAGCCTTAGTTACAATTACTTAATTATTGATATAATTAGTGTAATTTGCTTTTGATACTATGATTTATGTAACGTGCCCATGTTTGGGGCGTTACAAAGTGCTATCAGAGCTACAATTACACCTAGTGCACTAGCTTGGTGATGTCTAATTTAGTGGTCCCAAGGGACTACACAATATAGAGTTTGCACCTGATTTTGGTTATTGTATTTTCTTGTTGTGCTGGTAAGAAGATGTCTCGCCGAGGCCGCAACCGTGGCAAGGCCCTTGTGCCCGACTCCAAGACAGGAGAGGGCAATGCATGGAGGGGAATGAGACAAGAGTTTGGCAAGATGATGCAGGGTTTTGCCGAATCCTTCGACAATAGCAGTAGGGATGAGGAAAAGGGAGACTTGTGTGTCAAGCAGTTTTGCCAGCTAGGCGCGCTGACTTTCGATGGGCGCAGCACACCGGAGGAGTGTGAGGCTTGGTTTTGAAAATGGAGAAGATCCTAGAAGAAATCAAGTGTCCAACAAAGAAGTGGGTCCGGATGGCAACGTCTCAGCTCAAGGGTGTTGCAGATTAGTGGCGGTGGGCTGTGCGTCGCACCATGTTTCTGAGCGTAAACCTGCTAATGATCTCTTGGGAAGAGTCCGGGAGGTATTTTATGAGAGGTTTTTCCCTAAGCATGAGAAGAATAAGCTGGATAGAGATTTCCAGAACCAGACGCAGGGAAGCCAGACCGTGGCTGATTATGAGTCATCCTTCCTTTGGCTGGAGCAGTTTTGTCAAGCTATGGTTTCCGAGAAGAACAGAGCCAAGAAATTTGTGGAGGGACTTAATCCTATGCTGAGATCCAGAGTTATTGGTTTTAGATGTCAGACCTTGGCAGATGCTATTAAGCTTGCAAGATGCTATGAGGATGATCGTAGGCTATTCTAGGAAGAGTATCCCAGAATGGAAAACAGGAGGAAGTCTGTCTCACGACCTTTTATCTCCCGACCTTCTATTTCTTGACCTTCTGTCACTAGTGGGCCAAGTTCTAGGAGTTCTAGTAGCTATGGGAAGAAGTGAAAGGAGTAGCCTACATCTGGTAGAGAATAGAGTGTAGGTTTCAGCCATACCGAATCCAGTAGTGGCTCGAAGATGGGACCATACCACGTCTGTGGTAAGAAAGGGCATGTAGCAGCGCAGTGTTGGTACAAGCAGTGGAGCTTAGACAATATAGTATGCTACAACTGTGGGAAGTCAAGGCACTATCAGAAGGACTGTCCTAGTCAACCGAAGCCAGCAGGAGATGCACCTCGTTAGCCTACCAAGGGGAGAGTGTTCTCCATTACTTTCCCAGATGCAGTCCATCTGGAGACATGGTAGAAGATGAGAATTAGTATGGCTGTATGAGTTAAATCCTGTCTTGTAATAATAGATCCTATATGTGGTCAACACCATCGTTTATTATGATTATGATTATGGTAATGATGTATTAATGTTAAGATCTTTTCTTGTGGTTGACTAGATGACCCGAGTCTTGTTCGACTCTGGAAGTTCATTTTCTTTTGTCTCCGAGCCATTTGCTTTTGAGATCGAGACCAAACCAGCCAAGTTGGCATTTCACCTGGACATAGTTACTCCATTGGGAGAACACAGTCTAGCGTGGAGGTATTTGAGACCAGTTGATATCCAACTAGGAGATAGGAATTTTCAGGCTAGCTTGATCTTGATGGATATGCAGGATTATGATGTTATCCTGAGAATGGAATGGCTGGCACAGCATTTAGTAGTGATAGATTGTGCTAAGAGGAGAGTTCTTGCTGAGTGTCTAGACCAAGGCTAGTGTGTGGTACAAGACACTAGACCAAGTGAGCCTAGAAAAGTGATATTTGCTATGGAGGCCTGTCATCATTTCATAAGATGCAATGTGGGCTATATGGCCTGTGTGACTGTTTCTACTTCACCTATGGTTGAGATTTAGGATTTACCGATGGTGCAGGAATACCTTGATGTAATTCGAGAAGAATTGCCTAGTATGCCACCGCACAAGGGAGTAGAATTTGTAATTGATTTGGTACCAAGATCAGGTCCTATTTCCAAGGCTCCATACCAAATAGCGACTGCTGAATTGAGGGAGCTCCAGAATTAGCTGCATGAACTGATGGATAAGGGATTTATTCGTCCCTGTGTTTCACCTTGGGGAGCACTGGTTCTATTTGTTAAGAAGAATGATGGTTCACTTCGGCTTTGTATAGACTACCGAATTTTGAACCAAATCACTATTAAGAACAAGTATCCACTGCCTAGGATCGATGATTTGTTCGATCAGTTGCAGGGAGCATTGGTGTTTTCCAAGATAGATTTGAGATCTGGATACCGTCAGTTGCGGATCAATGAGCCAAATGTGCAAAAGACAGCCTTTCGCACCCAGTATGGACATTATGAGTTTTTGGTTATGCTGTTCGGGTTGACGAATGCTTCAGCTACTTTCATAGACTTGATGAATAGGGTGTTCAAGCCCTATTTGGATCAGTTTGTGATTATCTTTGTGGATGACATCCTAGTGTATTCTCTAGATGTTCAGACTCACTAGAGGCATTTGAGGATCGTACTAGAGACGTCGAGATAGCATCAGCTTTATGTTAAGTTCTCTAAGTGCGAGTTTTGGCTAGAGGAGGTGTCCCTCTTTGATCATATTGTTTCAGGAGAAGGCATCAAGGTAGATCCAACCAAATTGTAGGTTGTGAGCTGTTGGGCCAGACCAAAGATAGTAACTGAGATCAAATGTTTTCTTGGCCCAGCAGGATATTATTGGAGATTTATCCAAGATTTCTATTAGATTGCTACACCGTTGACCAGACTAACGAGTAAGGAAGTGTACTTCGCCTGGGATTGGTAGTGCGAGGAGAGTTTCAATGAGTTGAAGGCTCATCTGGTGTCAGCCCTAGTTTTGACTTTGACCTCTGGGAGTGGCAGTTTTACAGTCTATAGTGATGCCTATGGTACTGGTTTGGGTTGTGTGTCGATGCAGCAAGGTAGAATGGTAGCGTATGCCTCACGCCAGTTAAAAGATCATGAGAAGAATTATTCCACCCATGATTTAGAAATGGCAGCTGTTGTGTTCACCTTGAAGATTTGGAGGCATTATCTATATGACGAACAGTTTGAGGCGTGCACAAATCATAAATGTATAAAGTACATCTTCACTTAGAAGGATTTGAACATGAGACAGAGGCGCTGGGTGGAATACATTAAGGATTATGACTTCAAGCTGTCGTACCACCTAGGGAAAGAACATGTGGTTGCAGATGCTTTGAGCAGACGCACTAATGTCATGGCTAGCCTGATAATTTGTGAATGGAAATTGTTAGGGGGACTAGTGGAGTGCAAGCCTCAGAGATAGTCTCAAGGAGCTACTAGAGTTGTGTTGGCCAATTCGTCTGTTCGCCCCAGTATGATCGAGGAAATTGTCACGGCTCAGCAATATGATTCTTTTGTACTAGATATCTAGAGGAAGTTGGAAGTTGGTAATGCCCCTCATTTTTCAGCTGGGGTAGACGATGGGTTCAGGTATGATCTGAGATTATATGTGCCTCAAGTGGAAGAAATCAAGAATAGTCTGCTCGATGAAGCCCACCGCTCTAGATACACTGTTCATCTAGGAAGCACCAAGAAGTATAAAGACTTGAAAAGGAATTTCAGGTGGCCTAGGATGAAGAGGGAAATTACTAAGTATGTGGCAAAGTATGCAACCTACCAGATGGTGAAGATAGAGCACTAGAAGCCTGGAGGGACCTTGCAGCCTCTGGACGTTCTAGTATGGAAATGGGAGGATGTGTCGATGGATTTTGTGACAGGTTTACCGAGGACTTGAAGAAAGAATAATACTGTTTGGGTGATTGCGGATCACCTTACGAAATCGACACATTTCTTGCCAATGTGGGTGAACCTTTCCTTGGGAAAGCTGGTAGAGTTGTATGTGACAGAGTTTGCGAGATTGCATGGTGTCTCAATGTCTATTGTGTCTAATAGAGACACGACATTTACATCGAGATTCTAGGGAGCTTTACACGATGCTTTTGGTACAGTGTTGAGTTTTAGTACCACCTTTCACCCCCAAATAGATGGCCAAACAAAGAGGACCATCTAGACACTAGAGGACATGTTGTGGGCCTGTGCCTTGGACTTTGGTGGTAGCTAGGAGGATCACTTGCCACTGATTGAATTTGCATATAATAACAGCTATCATGCCAGTATTGGAATGGCACCATATGAGGCATTGTATGGCAGACCCTGTAGGACACCCACTTGCTGATGTGAGGTGGGTGAGAGATAGTTGATTGGGCTCGAGATCATATAGCAGTACGAGGGCAAGATGGACCTGATTAGGAGGAGGTTGTTGTCTACCCAAAGTTGGCAAAAGAATTATGCAGATAGGAGGCGGAGTCCATTGGAAATCAAAGTTGGAGACTTCATATTCCTGAAGGTGTCACCAACCAAAGGAGTAATGCGGTTGGAAAAGAGAGGCAAGTTGAGCCCAAGATACATTAGGCCGTACCAGAATACTAAGAGGGTTGGTGAGGTAGCTTACAAACGAGATCTGCCTCCAGAGTTGGCTGGTGTACACAACACCTTCCATGTACCTATGTTGAGGAAGTCTTTGGCTGATGCGTCCCAAGTGATACTAGTGCAGCCAGAGGAGTTGCAAGAGGACCTATCTATAGTTGAAAATGCAGTTCTGATATTGAATAGGAAAGAGCAAGTCCTCAGGAACAAAGTGATTCCATTGGTGTTGTTTCAGTGGCAACACCACAGTACAAAGGAGGTTATCTGGGAGCGCGAGGTGGACATCTAGAAGTAGTACCCCTACTTGTTTTACTAAAGCCGAATCTCGAGGACGAAATTCTTTTAAGGTGGCAGGATGTGACACTTGGGCCTGATTATCCATTTTAAATGTAAACCAAGTAATTAATTATAATATTGTATATATAGACATCCCAATTTTGCAGTCACTTGGGAGCAAGCTCCTCTAGAAAGATGCTCTAGTTGCGACCTCCACTTAAACCCACTCAAGCCCACACAAGCCCATTCAAGCCCACACAAGTCCATTTTGACTCAATCCAAGCCAATGAAAGCAAAAACCAATAATTAAAAATCAAAACCAAACAAAAAACATTGAAATCATCAAAAAATCTAAATTAATTAAATAAAAACTTTTAATCCAAACCAAAGTCAAATAAAATCTATTTAAACCATTTAAAATCCAAATTAATTAAAAATCCAAATTAAAACGAAAATCAAATAAAATCAACTCAAACCATTTAAAATCCAAATTAATCAAGTGAAAACCCTAATTAAAATCAAAATCATAAAAAATACATGTAAACCATTTAAAACTCAAATTAATTCAATGAATACCCTAATCAAGTAAAACTAAATAAAATCCATTAAAAATTAAATCTAATTAAAAAGAAATCCTAATCCAAACAAAAATCAAGCAAAAACAAAACAATTAAATAAAAATCTAAATCAAATCCCTAATTCGATCAAATAAAAACCAATTAAATCAAAATTTAAATTAAACCCCTATATAAATCAAGTAAAAACTAATTAAATCTAAATTTAAAAATTAATCAAATCTAAAACTCAAACACAAAACCTTAATCCATTTAAATCTAGGAAAACTCTAAAAATAATAAAACCCAAACCCTAATCGAAAAGCCCTAATTAAATCACCAAATCCTAATTAAAATTACAAAAACCCTAAAATAATAAAATCAAAAAAACCTTAATCAAACTTAAAACTAAAACCCAAAACCTAAATTAAAATCACCAAAGCAAATAATAAAATCACAAAAATCTATGCTAAATAAAACTCTAAAATCCCTTAAAAACCCTTAAGAAAACAAAAGCCCACTTGTAGGCCCATTTCAGCCCAATACACCCCATCCATTCCCATCAACTACAAACTTAGGAAGCCAGCAAAAATAATTCCAGCCACCTTCTTTGGCAGTTAGCCTGCATTTTTCGACACAATCTTCAATAGCATCCCATGATCTCTAGCAACATCCCATGATCTCTAGCACTCACTCCTCCTACGTGATCTCCGGCCAGCCCTCTTCCTACCCAACATGATCCAACGATCCTCAGCCACTAGAGAGGAGGATCAACGACATGTGAGAGCTCCGTCGGAGTTTAAAAACACCTATCGCCGACAGTAATAGAGGCTGTTGGAAACCTAGAGAGGACCCTTTTTGCAAAACCCCATAGAAAACCCTATGAATCCCAATTCTAGAGCCACCTCCTCTAGTCCTTTTGTAGCCCAGAGAACCTTGAACCACTGCTACTAGAGCGATCATCCAAAGGAGCGTTGCCGTCACTCGTCGAAAAAGACAGAGCCTTCACTTTGGTAACCCCATTTTAGCTTCGAATCATTTTCTTTTGGCTTCGTCAAGCCATTGAAGCCTCCCAAGATCTACTTTTAGCGGAGATACACCCTTGTTCGTAGCCTTGCCCCCTCTAGTGGTGGGTTCACCACCATTGGTGAGGTTAGTGTCCTCCTCGGTCGAAGTGAGGCCCCTAGGGCCTCTCCTTCCTCCTCCTTGAGCCTCTATCATTGAGGAGGGGTCCCTCTGGCCTCCTATGGCCAAGAATATCGTTGTTGCCCGTCGACCATCAACCCCCCTGTCATGGAGTCCACAGGAGCCCTCTGGACACTCCCGCCTCACACCACAAAATTAGGGAGCTTTACTACACCGCCACAGACCTCCCCATACTACCATGCCACCTTCGCAGCCACTAGAGCGACGCCCCCAGCTCTATCATGTCCACTGCAGGCACGGATGGTGGGTGGGGCCACCTAGACGTCCCCGATCCTCACCGTCGCCTTTGGAAGATTTGCCATGCCGCTATGGAGCTCCTCCGGTCCTCGCCATGTTGTACCACCACCAGCCTTCTCGCTGTCATCTTCCTCAACGTCGATCGTCCCCTCGCTAAAGCCAGAGATGGGGGAAGCTTCCCAAGGCGCCCTAGTTTTGTCCAACACGCTAGAGAGCCTCGTTGTGCCTCCCTTCAACTGCAACGACCATCTCCTGAGCCCCTTTGCGGCTGTGCAGCTACCTGTGCCTCGTCGAAGCCCTCGTTGGCGATTGGAGTGCTAGTGAACTTTGAAGGGAAGGGATTTAGATTAGGTCCTTTAGTTTTTGGTTTTTTACACTTAGATCCTTATATTATTACTTTTAGGTCCTATTTTTTGTGTTTAGATCCCTATAGTTTTAAATAAGTTTTTATTTCTTTTGTTATTTCTGTAAAAAATTGCATATGGTCCCTTGCAATTTTTATTTTCTTCATCATAGTTCATTAATATTTATTTCTTCACATTTAACCTCCTGCAATCATGTTTTCCTTGTAATAAAGTCTTGAAATTTTGCATTGAGCCCCTAGAGCTTTTTGAAATGAAGCTTCATTGTGAGATTTGCATTCAGAACTTTAAAAGACTTTGTAATCACACTGAACATTACAGAAACTTGATTTTCATCACATTTAAACCTTAGAACATTGCATGTAAACCCTTGAATTCATAAAATATAATTACTGAATGTAGGGAATTTATATCCAGGCCCTTGGTTTAGTTTTAAATTCATCAATTAGGGTTTTAAATTGTTTTAATGCACATTTTTGACATTTTTCATTTTTTGATCACATGAGTATTTGTAATTTATAACATGAATAAAGTTTTCATCTAAAAATCATGTTTGAAATGTAAAATGATTTCTGATTTCACATTTTGGTCGTATTTGCACGCTTTACGTAAATTTTTCACATTTGACCCTGAACTCTCAAGAAATTACTAAAATACAATTTTCACACATCTCACACCTCAATGCCACATTTTATTTTAATCCATCATCTGAACATTAAGATAAAACTTTTTGAATACACTTTAACCCTAATTTCCCCTCTATCTCTATGAATTTTGCACTGAAGTCTAGGACCCCCTTTTATATTGCAACTTGTGTTTTCCCAACATCATTTTTCTTTTTTTTTCATATCCAAATGTCTTTTCACCTTAATTTGTGTGATAGTCTTCTGGTTTCTGTTTTTTCAAAGTTTCCCGAGTGGATTCATTGGGAATTTTACACTTTAGTCCCTATACTTGTCCTTTAGCATGTTTACATTATTTTCTTGTATTTAAAACATTGTCCCCATCATGTTTTCTTGTAAATAACGTTTTCCTAACATTTTTCACGCATTTTGCATACATTAGACCTTGCGTCGTGCACATGCACACATTTATAACATTTGGCCATAGAAATTATCTAATTGCCCCCGTGCCATCAATTCATGCACATGCATGTTAGTATTGCACTTAGTCATGAATAATTCATGTCTAAATGATTCCTCAGCATCCCTTACATATTTAGGTACATTTCCGTACATTTTGCATAGTTTTCATCACACTTGAATATCATTTCATCCATTTTGAGTAAGCCAGCTTTTCATGTGATTTTCAGTAGATTTTTCTCCAATCCATTTTCAAGTTCTTTCGCTAGACATTTGATTTGATTCCCCATACTCCACATTTTGGATTTTTTGATTTGATTTGGATTTCATTACTGGAGGGAATACATGAATTGACCTAAAGGCTCACATTAGCCCAATTGCGGATTATTTTCCCTTTGTTGATTTTTACGACATTTTCCATGATTCTAACGATTTGGGTTGACCCCATTTTAGACCCTTTTGATATCAGGATGGTTTCCTGGATTATTCTCTAAACCTTGTCATTTCATGTGATTTTCTTCATATGTCACCATTTGGTAGTTTTACACGGACTTCTTTGCAATTTTTCCATTTTAATTTCCATTATGTCTTCTATGATTTTAATGATTTTGGTCGATCACATTTTTTATTCTCTTGAGGTTTGTATGATTTTCTGGGCCATTCTCGCCAAAAACATCGTCATTTCATGTGATTTTTTTTGTCGTTTCATATTTCATTATTTCGTCATTTCGTGTGGGTTTCTTCGCAATTCTTGCATACATCATGCACATTCATATAGTCATGACTGGGCATCCATATTAGCATGATTAGAGCACAATCTAGGCTTACGAAGCATTCATTCAACCTTTAGTAAGCAAATCGGACTAGAAAGACTGAGTTTCTCGAGGACATGGTAGTGCCTAATACCTTCCCCGTGCGTAACAGGAATCCTTACTCATTCTCTGGTTTGAAGACATTTGACCTTTTCATTTGCACCTCATGCACTCATCCTTTTTGTGGTTTGTTTGTGCTTTTCCACGTCTTTCCCATAAAAGACTAGGTGGTGACTCCAATTTTTCATTGTATCCTATCTTGCACCTTCGCCTTCTGGTATGGCTGTGGCCTCTTCTCTCTAGTGCGACTTCGTGCCAAATCTCCCAAGCGGGCATGGCCATAGTATAAATGGTTTATTAATGGATAATTTGTTTTTTCTTATGTGTGTGAGGTGTTGGTTGACTTTCTGTGCACCATTTGTGTTGTGGGACCATTGTGGAGTCCGATTTAAGGATGCATAGTCGCCCCAATTTGTGTGCCAAACTTTTTCCCTATTCTTTCTTTCTTTTTCTCTCTTTCCCTCATGAGTTCTCATCTCCTTCCTCTTATTTCTTCTTCTTCTCGCCACCCATGCCACTATAGAGGGGAGCCCAAGCCACCCTGTCCCCTCCGACGTGAGGGTGATGCGATGGGAAGGCAGCGCGATGCGGATGGAGGAGGAGATAAAGATGGGGAGGAGGAAATGGAGGGGAGGCCAGCCGAGGAATAGAAAGAGGGAAAGAAGGAGTGGTGCGCGAGTCGAAGGACAATATGTCCAAGTGGTTCGTCGGTGGGGGAAAGCTTCGTCGAGATGTGGGGAGGTTCACGGGGGTGCGAGGGAGGTCGCCAGAGTGCCATCTGAGTTACGTGACACCTCTTCCTCTCTCATTTACATTTTTAGCATACTGTGTTAAAAGTATGAAAAATGAGTAAAATGCATGTAAAATCTTAGAGAAAATAGTAGAATGGATGAGGATGCGATTGATAGCACGAATATGTAGAGTTCACGAGGTTAGGATGAATTTTCGTGGACTTATGCAAGATTTTGGTATGCATGCTAGAGTAATTAAAAACGAGCTCCATGCCTTTTTAATTATTTTATGGATTGCATGATGAATGGAGTGAAGTATGGTTTGGGGGGTTTTGATGTAGACTCAAGGGTCTACACCCCATGATTTATTCATGTTTTACGATGCATGTTTCGGGGGTCGTAGGAGGTCTCCATTTCTGACAAGCGTTTGGTTCGTAAGCTAGGGGAGTGCTCTAGCCATGCGAGATTTGGCATGCCGAACTAGGTTCGGCATATCGAATCCCTATTAGTTTAAGCCAGGCCCCTGATATCAGTAGATCAAAACCATTCAGTTGATCGAAATAGAGAGTTTCGGTATATTGAAAAAGCTCGGTATACCAAATCAGGGATTTTCGGTATACCGAACCTAGTTTTCGGTCTGCCAATTTTACCCTAGCCCAAATAGATAAATGTGAATATAAAATGGAAATAAAAGGTTTTAACTGGACAATGAGCATGTCTTAATGGTGTTTTCCCCATGTAATTGTCATGGAGGAATAAGGAATCCAGAAAAGTGAATTTGGAAGTTGCTTTGGGCTTGAAGTCCTAAAAATAAATAAAAGATGATTAAATGTGTGGTTTCTGAGGCATGAGACCCAGTTTTGTGATTTTAAACACATAGTTTTGAATAGTTTTTGAGTTAGGACCCTAGTGGAGAGTCTTGTGTTGCATGGAAATGATTCCTGCAATGAAAAGATGAAATGGGAATGGTTTTAAACGGAAAACTTAAGAGTTTTTGAAAATAAAACATTAATAACGTGTTGTGGAATCACGGGGGTTGGTGTTAGCAATATGGTAGGAGATTGACACTCCAAAGAAACGAATTGTCAGACACGACCGTGGTTGCCAGTGTAGGACCACGAGTGGATGGTGTCGACAAATTGTAAAGACATGAATTGTCAAACACGACTATGGCTACCAATGTTTGTGATGTTGTAGGTTGGGCCTAGGATTTGAGACCTAGTTGTTTGGGTCACCGATTTGAAGTCAGATAAAGACATATCCCCATGCATATATAAAAAGAAATTGAGGCCAATAGGCCAGGGTGGTGTCCTCCCGCATGGGGAACTTCACCATAGCAGTGAAGGAAGGTAGGGGAAATGGTGTCCTCACCTACTGCTTGTGTGCTTGGTTACCCCTGAAATAGGTAACATCAATAAGAAAAGTGAAAATGAATAAGAAAAGTTTTGGTTTTGTGAAAATGAAAGATGTGGTTTGGCTAGGACTAGACTAGTGATTGGTCCTGAAATCCTAGAATTAAATAAGAATTGTGTTTTTAACCAACATCCAACTAATGTTTGTGGTTTTGGTTATGAGCCCTACGAGGCATTGTGTTTTAGGCTGGACCTGGTCGAGAATATGATTTTCACGAGATATGTGAATGGTCTTAAAGTGCATAAAAGAATGATGACCTTTGAAAAAGTGATATGTTTTAAAAATGACATGGTTTTGGGAAGAAATCCCAAACATCGAAAGGGTGATTTGAGTTTTGGAAATGGCATGTTTTGGAAATAGATTTCAAAGTGTTTTAAAGGAAAAGAGGAAATAATGTTTTGAAATGAATTTTCAGAAGAAAACCAAGTTTTATAAATTAAAAGTTATGTTTTTAGTAGTTTGCCGAGTTTTGTTGTGTGTGTGTTTGAGGCACGTACTGAGTGACTTAGATGTTACTCATGCGTGCTTTGTTTGATTTTTAAGTGTGGGTTGGGTGCAGCCAAGTTTCGGTGCCAGAGCAGGAGCTACTAGCTACACATCGTTTTTGGAGGTGAGCCTTAGTTACGGTTATTTAATTATTACTGTAGTTAATGTAATTTGCTTTTGATACTATGATTTAGTTAACGTGCTTGTGTTCGGGGCATTACATGGTAGTGCCTCGTTGCAGCTGGAGCAAGGTCTTGAGGAGTAGTTCGTTAGCAAGCGACCGCGAAATTGGGGTGTCTACACATAGAATAAGAGATCAAAAGGTTTGGGCTCAAAATGGGTAATCTGCAATGATAGCATGGAGATCACCTCAACCCCTTCCTTATCGATGTTTTCTACTGCAACGACAAGAATGTTGTCGCCTCAACAGAATTTGATCATGTAGTGGAGGGTTGAGGGGATCACTTGATACTTGTGTAACCAAGGGCATTTAAGTAGGAGATTAAAAGGAGGCTCTAGATTGATGACATAGAATACCACATCAAATTTAACTGGGTTAGCAACAATGGAGATGACCAGAATACCCGAGGCATCGTTGTATGTGTTGTCAAATGCCTTCATCCCTTGGACTATCACTATAATGTCCTTGGCCTTGAATCTGATTTTACATGATGTATGTAGGGGATAATTATTTAATTTGGCTCCATTGTCCACCAACGTCAAGGGGTTGTGAAAGCTTTTGAACTGCATAGTGATGAACAAGGGCTAGTTATGATTCACTCCTATTGGAGGCAACTCCTCGATAGAGAAAGCTATAACCTAAGGTGTCCTTATCATGCCCCCCATACTCTCCATGGTTGTAGGCTCTATGATTGGGGATACATGGGCTGCCTAGAAGACTTTGATGAAGGTCTCCCTATGCTCTATATAGGTGTGAATAAGGTCCCACATGGATTGGTCATCTTTAACCTTCTTCAACTAGGTGGTGATATCTATAGTGGGCTGGTCCATTTTGGTGTGGTATAGCTAGCCTTACTGGGGACCGCTTCAAGAGTAGGCTTTGGGGGTTGGCTCTCTGGCTATGAGGGTGCTACATTTGGGTGGTTAGGCTTTGTTGGGACTTCTGAAGCTGGTGATTTGTACACCCTCTCCAATAGTGCGATTTTTGCATACATTTCTATGACATAATCATATGGGATTTGGTGTGTGTCCATGGTCAAGTTAATGACCAGAGGTGTACGGACCATAAACCCTAGTAGGGCTTGTTTCAAGGTTGCTAGTATGATAGTTGGCTGGGTTTGGAGCTAGGAAAGTTGGGTGGTCTCTTGCTCGGGCTTGGCCAATAGGCAAATCTGGGTGGAAGCTCCTTGTAGCATGGTGGGTGGTGTGGTGGCACACTTTGGCTTAGTAGTCAGCTAAATCATATGGACCATTCACTCTAAACTTGCTAGAGCCATTCGATGAAGCTGAATAGGAAAGAGTGCAAAAATGACACGGATCAAATATTAGGGATCCACCATAGGCATAGTAGATCCAAAAAGGGAACAGAAATGAAGTGAACTCCCAAGGTACCAGTAGCCCATGAGCATGCATGCTAGAGCAATGACTGGTTGATTATGCTAAGGTGCTTGTGTTGGTTCCTAAGTGTTAGTGATTGTGACCAAACCAATGACTGCTCATGGGAGGCATGGAAAGCCAAACGCATGAACCGATAAGGTCACAACGAGATGGTGAATCTGAAGAAGGACACTCAACTCAAAAACACTGAATGTGAAAGCAAAACAAAAGGATAATGAATGGAGTCGCCACCTAGTGTATTCAAAATCAAAAGACGAGGAAAACCAAATGTAGCAAAATGCAACAAAAATGATGCAAATGCACATGTAATGTTCCTTGCCAAATGGATATGACACATAGGTCATTGCATGCCAAAGAAAGGATAAGGACTCCTGTTACACATGGGGAAGGTGTTAGGCACTCCCATACACCCAACGAATCTATCATTCTTGGCTAAATCGCTCACATGTGTGGCCAATGCTAAAGTTTGCTTGCTCCTTAATGAATGCCTAGTGATGGATGTCGATGCCATGCCAAAGTGTGAATGAAACATATGGGGTGGTGTAGACACCCCGATTTTGAGGTAACCCAGAAATGAGTATCCATATGTTGCTTTGGAAGCGATCAGCCCTTGAACCGAGCCCCAAACCCATTAGCCAGAGCCCAAACAAGATTTCTGAGTCAAGTTGGCGCACCAAGCAGGCGCACCAACTAAGCGCACCAACCAGGCGCACTAAGCAGGCGCCCAGCCGTTTCGAGACCGCGACTGTTGACCTTCCATCTTCCAGCTGTTAGCTTTGCAAACGAATGTGCTCGAGAATATTCGAGCCTTTTCGTCTACGAGGCCCTCCAGCTTCCATGAGTTATCCCTCTCATATATCCCTATAAATAGAGACCCATTGCAACCATGAGAGGTACCCTTTT
>JAMKQA010036817.1:0-27157 GCA_024699735.1 Posidonia australis | reverse complement strand
AGCAAGCAAGCGTTGGTGGTGTAGCCAACAAGTAAGTTTGCTGTTTTATTTTTTAATAAGGGAAAAATCTCAAGAGGGTCTTGAGGAGTGGACTAGGCGGGGTTGCCGAACCACTATAAATTTCTTGTCCATATCAATTGCACTCATCCTCTTCGTGTATGTTATTTAAATTTCATAAGTAGTTAAGCTTGATTATACTTGTTAAATAATATCCTTTGTATGCAATTTCCATTAATCTTTAAAAAGTAGTCAAAGTAATTAAAAAGTATTAATTCTCTATTCACCCCCCTCTAGAGGAGCTATTTCGATCCTACATAACCAGCATCCCGAGCGTATCGTGATGCGTGTTATCAAAAGCTGTCATTCCCTCTGTAGCTGGTATGATATCCTCAGCCTTGAATCCGATCTTGTTTGCTGTGCACAAAGGGCAGACATTAAGGCCTGCACCGTTATGAACCAGGGTGAGGGGAATTCTGAAGCTCTGATACTGCAACGTAATGAATAGAGGCTGGTTATGATTGACTCCTGTTGGAAGCAATTCCTCGCTGGAAAAGGAAATGACATGGGGCTCTACAATAATGCCTACCATATTCTCAAGAGCAGACGGTTCTATGGTGGGGGAGACGTGAGCAGCCTGAAAGACCTTGAGGAAGGCCTCAATAAGTTTTGTTGAAGTTTGGATGAGATCTCAAATGGAGATATCAGCCTTAAACTTCTTCAACTGAGATGTGATGTCGATAGAGGGCTACTCCTACCGGGTCGAGGAGATAGGGACAAGGCAAGGGATCGTCCTGAAAGGTTGGGTAGCTGGCTGAGGATGGGAAGATGCTGGACGGGAGGCTGGGCTACTAGGGCTTGTGGCCTATACGCCCTCCTTGACCTGGTAACTTCTGCACACATTTTTGTGGCATAATCGTAAGGTACACGGTGAGTGTCTCTCGTCAGGTGGACGACAAGATGAGTATGTGCCGACAGCTCCAGCGGTGCCTACAATGAACTGATAGATAAGTGGTTTGGCTGGAGAGGATGTCGGATAAGATGCTGTACAAGAGGATGTTGGACAAAATTTTGGACAGGAGGCTGGCCAGGATGCTGGAATGGAGACTAGACAGGATAAGTAGACATGGGTTAGGCTAATAGACAAATGGGTGATCCAGAGTGTGCGGTCGGCGGTGCATCGGTGCACTATGCCCTAGCAGTCAACCGTATCATGTGGATGGCTGACTCAAAACCGGCACGACTCAAACGATAAAGATGAGTGGGGAAGGGCTCATCAACAATATGAATTAAATCAGAGGGGTCTACCATGGATGTCGTAGACCCAGAAGCAGATAGAAAATGGATTCCTGAGGTCCCCACGCCTGCTGAGTTGTTATACGCAGACATGGGCTGGTTGACAATGTTAGGGTAGGCTGGTGGTGCTTGTGCATGTGGAGGCGGTGGTGCTAGTGCGGTTTGTGCCTCCTGGGTGTCGATGATGATGACCTTGCGGTCAATCAAATCCTGAATGGCACTCCGAAGGGCCATGCAATTGTCCATCGAATGACCTGCACAGCGGTGGAAATTGCAGTGGAGGCTCGTGTTGTACCACCCCGGTGAGGGTTTGGCGGGGGGCGGACCTCCTAGAGTTTCAGGAGCGACACCACCTTAGGGAGGATGGCGCTCAGTGGTTCAACTAGTGGGGTGTACTGTCGGGCAGCACGCTAAGGCCTTCTCTGCCCTAGGTAGCATCCTTGCCGGACCACTGCCACAGGATACATCCACTGGGTAGTGGTGGTGATCTGTGGTGTGTTTAGTGCCCTAGGTGTAGGTGCATAGACTAACTGACTCGGGCCTGGTTGGTTCACCACATTGATGGGCGTGGCAGGTGACCCTACGTATGCGACGACAGGCTTGGGAGGATCCCGCCTCTTAGGGCAACTGGTGCCAGCGCCATTGCGAGTGCTACTGCTCGCCTGGAGATCAGGGGATGTGGCTTGTTTAGCAAAAGTGGTGAGTGTAGGAAAGCTACCACTGCAGAGGGAGCTCTCTACACGCGCAGCTGTCCGAATCGAAGATGGGAAGGTGTTGACAGGTTGAATGCTCAACAGAGCCCCAACATCCAGCTGTGCACCTCAAATAATGATTTCGATGGACTCCTCGTCGGAGGGTCTATCTCTCACTTGTGATGTGAGGGCGCGCCAGCGGCCGACATACTCCCAAAACGGCTCGTGGGGTTTCTGTCTCGTGGCGACAAGGTCCTCCCTCTTTGGGAGCAAGTCGAGATTGAAGGCATATTGGTCCATGAACGCCTGCGAGAGGTTGTTCCTATTCTTGATCGAGCCCATGTCAAGCGACGTGAACCACTTGAGGGCTGGACCGGTGAGACTCTTCTGGAAGAGGTGGATCAGCAGTCTCTCGTCAGCTTGGAGCTGAGCGAGATCTCTACAATATGCCCTAAGATGTGGAATAGGGCAACCCTTGCCGTTGTACTTATTGAAGTCTGGGATCTAAAAATGCGGTGGGAGTGTCGCCTTTGGAAAGTAACAAAGGTCTCAGAATACGTAGGGTTGGCGGTCGCTTCCCCGAAATTGTTGAAGTGGTCTCTCCAGGTCACCCACCCTGGCGTGGAGGGTATCTAGAGCTACTGTCGATGAAGGTGATGTAGCAGGGGGAACAACCGCATATGTTATGTGAGTCGTACCTAAGTGCTCCTCCAGGTCCACCATCATGCCACTTGGTGCCGCGGCATGATGGCCAGCATATCCGTGCAAATGTGCTGGGTGTGATTGTGGAAATGGAGTGCCTGAACTTGAAAGTGTGTAAGAGGAGGATGAGTGGAGAGCTGTATGGCAGTGGGTGTTGAGTGCAGGAGTAGCAGTTGCTGCAGTGGTACGGCACCAAGCTGCAGGCTCTATGGATGTTGTACTCAGCCAACCCAAGGGGCTGGCAACTAGATGCTGGAGTAGAATGCAGTGCAGTGAGGTGGTGTGTCTAGGATGGCGGGATCACACCTAAAGTGGGTGCAGTGAGGAGCTGGGGTGAGGGCTGAGGTGGTTGTGCCAATGCCTGGAACACCGGAGCAGGCTACCGAAGAGCCTTAGGAATATTGGGGTCTATAGTGGACTGAATGGCAAAAGCCATGCCCTCGATCTTCTGGGCAAGGGCCAACAGATACTCTGCCTGTGCGGCAAGGGATCCCTCAGGAATAGTGAGGGAGGGCACATTCAGAGGTCCAGATGTCAAAGGCGGGACAACTATCAGTTGTCCTAGTGGCAGAGAAATCGTAAGAGATGTTGTTGCAGTAGGATGGGTGCTAAAAGAGAAGGAACCTTGAGGAAATGAGGCCATCAGTGATACATCTGGAACCCGAGCAGGTGTCACTGAGATAGACTCTGTGCTTGGCTCCAGACTAGCCAAGGTCAGTGGATGTCCCACAAGGTAAGGGACAGAACCTCCGTGATGCATGAAGGGGACAGAGTGAATAGCTGAAGAGGAAGCAAGGGTAGGAGGGACTGAAAATGGAGTGTCCTCCTGAGCAATTGCAACGAAAAGAGACTCACTAGTGTGCTGAGCCATAGCTGACCGGGAACAGGTGAGAACTGGGCTATGGTGGCATACAAGGGGATGAATCCTAGAACGGGCTATCGTCAAAGTGACGAATAACTCAAGAAAAGACGATCAGCAACGAAGCGTCGCAAATAGGGGAGCCAAGGCAGGAATGCTCGAGCAGTGGCTAAGGAACTCACACTCTACCTAAGGAAAAAGAAACTACTGGTGTTAGAACCAGCAACAAAATGAAGTTTGTTATGGTGGCGTGAATGGCATTCATGCACATGGATGCAACTAACATGCTCTGTCTCACCAACTAAGTGTTTCCTAGAAGGTCGTATACTCCAAGATCACACATGGGTAAATAGGTCTCCGACTCAGGCTAGAAAATAAAGGTCCCCGCTCTAAATCCTGGCCAAAGCGCAGGTAGTGAACGGGTGGTGCGTTGGTGGCCTCATCTCCAGAAGTAGCATGGAGTTGTACCCTCTACTAACACCGACATGACCCCAGACAAGGGGTGACAAACTAGCAACATGTCCTACACCAAAGCTATAGAACGGGTTACTAGAATTGCCCTTCGCGGACTGTAGGTAGACTCAGGGGAGAAGATGCATGCCCTATATGATCAATCATGCAATATGCTTTCATGTTTTTTACTTGCATTTTATTAACCAAGGGGAAGAGTTTGATTTGGTCTCTAGTTTCGCCTTATTAATTGTTCATTGAGTTTGTGTGTTTTATTTTAACCAGAAAGGGGAAACAAACACGTCTCTACTCTCCTAGGCATGTCAAGTGCGAAAAGGGGAAGAAAACACACAAGTAAGGCAAGCAAGTAAGCAAACAACAAGCAGAAAGCATGATGATGGCATGTGCAAGTGTCGTTGCATCATGATTGTGAAAAGAAAACGTCCATCGTATCAAAAGGCAAAGCATGTGGCTAGCAAGTGCAGTGATAGAGCAAGTGTGTAAAAGAAAGTGCAAAAAGCATGCTAAGTAAACAAGCAATCACAAACAAAACAAACAATCAAACCTATGAAGCCCAAGCCTCAGCATGCAAGTAAAAAGACTAACTTGAAAGCTGGAATCTAGTTATCCCCAACGGATTCGCCAGTTCTATGACCATGCCAACCAGGGAGTCCGGCGTGGAGTCGCACTAAAGGGAGGAGATCACAGCCATGCCAAGATGGTGAAGGCACAAGATAGGATAAAATGAAACAGGAAAGGAGTCACCACCTAGTCTTTTAAGGGAAAGACAAGGAAAACCACAAAAGATTGGATGCATGAGACGCAAATGTGAAGGCTAGATGTCTACTAACCAGAGGATGGGTAAGGATTCCTATTACGCACGAGGAAGGTGCTAGGCACCCTCGTACGCCCAAGAAACTCGGTCTTTCTAGTCTAAATCGCTTGCTAAAGGCTAGATGAATGCTTGCTAAGCCTAGATCATGCTCTAAACATGCTAATATGAATGCCAAGACAAAACCGAATGGATGTGCAAGATGGTATGCGAAAATTGCGAAGAAATCCACATGAAAAGATGAAATCACAAAATATGACACGACAAAGAAAATCACTTGAAATGACGAGATTTTGGGACAGAATGTTCGGGAAAACCATCTGATGTCAAAAAGATAAAAAGTGGAGTCAACCCATGTAACATGTGTAAAATTCATTTTGTAATTATTTACATTTTATGAATTTTATTCCATGGATGGGTGTTACTATTCTGAGGCCCGTTATGTGGTTTTGTGCTCTTAGGCTTGGGCCTCGTGGGCCAGCTTCTATTTACGTGTCCCTGTGCGTGGTTTGGCATTGTACATTGTGGCACTGTGTGTGTGGGGTCCAGGTGTGGGGTCCACGTGGGGCCCGCGCTCGTGGGCCGTTGGTTGTAGTTAGGTGTTGGGCGAAGTGGTTGGTTGCTTGTGCGGTGTGTTGGTGGCTAAGACGTACGTGTGCTGGCTTTATAAGCCACACCGCACTCCTCCGCCGCTCATCGCCGTCTTTTTCTTCTTTCTTCTTCTTTCCTTCTCCTCCCCAACGCGCACTTCTCCCTCCCCACCCTTCTTTCCCTTCCTCCCCACTCCTCCTTCTCCGCCCCTTCCCCTTCCACTCGTCTCCCCTATTCCTCCCCCTGTTGTGCGTCGAGAGAGAGAGAGGGAAGCAGAAGAGTTGCAGTGGCTCGGGTGGCGCGTGGGGCTTGGGTGGAGCATCCTTGGGGTCGTGGTGGGGCCGTGGTCGTCGGAGTTCGCTAGAGTCGGTCGAAGATCGTCGGAGTTCGCTAGAGTCGGTCGAAGATCGTCGGAGCTCGTTTTCAGGTATGCATCTCCACCTCATGTAATAGAGAGCATGGAATTGGTAGAAAATGCTAGGATTGCATGGAATCTAGGTAAATTTACATTCCTAGAATTTATTGTGATTTTATGAGAATTTATGGTGAATTTATTGGCATTTATGACGATTGGTGCGTTTTGTGTCCTTTTAACCCTTCTGCCTTTCAGATTTTATATCTTGATGCATAGTGAATAGATTTTAGTTTTGTTTGTTGGGATTTGGAGTAGACTCGAGGGTATACATCCTATGTTTTATGCAAGATTTTTGGTGCTTTTTTAGGTGGTCCGATCGGAGGCCCTATTTGGGGCGATTTCGGACGGTAGGGCTTGAGCCGTTTTCTGATTTTCACGGAATTCAACTTACCAAACCATTTCGGTATACCATTTTTCTGTCAGATTAGGTCCTCTGGTTGGAATTCAATCGTCCAATTTTGGACGGTCACCCGAATCAGGAGATTTTGGTCGACCGAACCTGTGACATCTGGGCCTGAGTGTGGAACCTACCAGATGGTGAAGATAGAGCACCAGAAGCCCGGAGGGACTTTGCAGCCTCTGGATGTTCTAGTGTGGAAATGGGAAAATGTGTCGATGGACTTTGTGATGGGTTTGCCACGAACCTGAAGAAAGAATGATATAGTTTGGGTGATAGTGGATCGCCTTACGAAATCGACACATTTCTTGCCAATGAGAGTGAATCTTCCTTTGGCAAAATTGGCAGAGTTGTATGTGGCTGAGATTGTGAGATTGCATGGTGTCCCAGTGTTCATTGTGTCTGACAAAGACACGAGATTTACATCGAGATTCTGGGGAGCTCTACAGGAGGCTTCTGGTACAGTGCTGAATTTTAGCACTACCTTTCACCCCCAGACGGATGGCCAGACAGAGTGGACCATCCAGACAATAGAGGACATGTTGAGGGCTTACGCCTTGGTCTTTGGTGGTAGCTGGGAAGATCACTTACCTCTGATTGAGTTTGCATACAATAACAGTTACCACGCTAGTATTGGTATGGCACCATATGAGGCATTGTATGGTAGACCCTGCAGGACACCCACTTGCTGGAGTGAGGTGGGTGAGAGACAGTTAGTTGGGCCCGAGATCGTACAACAATATGAGGGTAAGGTGGATCTGATCAGGAAGAGGTTGTTGTCTGCCCAGAGCCAGTAGAAGAGCTATGCTGATAGGAGGCGGAGACCTTTAGAATTTGAGGTAGGCGACTTCGTTTTCCTGAAGGTGTCACCAATCAAGGGTGTGATGCGGTTCGGTAAGAGAGGCAAGTTGAGCCCAAGATATATCAGACCGTACCAAATTACCAAGAGGGTTGGTGAGGTGGCATACAGACTAGATCTGCCTCTAGAGTTGGCAGGTGTGCACAACACCTACAATGTGTCGATGTTGAGGAAGTGCTTGGCCGATGCGTCCCAAGTGATGCCAGTACAGCCAGAGGAGCAGCGGGAGGACTTGTCCATGGTTGAAAATGCAGTCCAGATACTAGACAGGAAGGAGCAAGTCCTCAAGAATAAAGTGATCCCGTAGGTGTTAGTTCAGTGGCAACACCATGGTACAGAGGAAGCCACCTGGGAGCGCGAGATGGACATCCAGAGACAGTACCCCTATTTGTTTTCTTAGAGCTGAATTTCGAGGACGAAATTCTTTTAAGGGGGTAGGATTTGACATCTGGGCCTGATTATCCAATTTTATTTATAAACCATGTAATTAATTGTAATGTTGTATAAATGGTTTATTAATGGATGATCTGTTGTTTCTTAAATGTGTGAGCTTGTGGTTGGCTTTTTGTGCACCTGTTTGTGATTTGGGACCAATGTGGAGTCTGGTTTGAGGATGCACAGTCACCTCGATTTGCGTGCCCGTCTTTTCTTCCTTTTCTTTCCTTCTTTTCTCCTTCCTTTTTTCTCTCTCTCACGAGCCATGCCCTTCCACGCCTTCCCCGTCTTCTTCTTCCTCTTCTTCCACACCTGTGCCACCAGCGACGGAGGCTCGTGCCTCCCCGTCTCCTGTGACGGGATGGTTGGCCGGCGCCATGCGGGAGGAGGCAGAGATAAAGAGAGGGAGGCAGGAGTGGGTAGAGGAGGAGAGTGGCGAGAGAGGAGAAGAGAAAGAGGAGCGGCGCGCAACCGAGGAGGAGGTGGTGGCTGTCCGTGTGGTTCGTCGACGGGAGAGGCTTTGCCGGGGGGGCAGGGAGACTCGCCGAGGAGTGAGGAAGATCGCCGGAGTGCCACTCGAGGTACACAGCCCTTCTCCTTGCTCGTTTATATGCTTCTAGTAGATCATGTTAAATGTATGAAATAGAGATAAAATGCATGTAAAATCGTAGAAAAATCATAGAATGGATGGGAATGTGATAAATAGCATGAACATGTAGAGATCATGTGGTTAGGATGGATTTTGGTGGATTCGTAGGGATTTGTGGGATGTAAGCTACAGTAGGTTAAACTGAGCTCTATCCCTTTGTGATTTTCGTATGATTCACATAGTTAATGGATTGAGGAATGGTTTGAGGGGTTTTCAAGTAGACTCAAGGGTTTACACTCCATGATTTATTGATGATTTGTGATGTGTGTTTGGGAGGTCCGATCAGGACTCCCACTTCCGACGAACGAATGATTTGTTGGCTGGGGCTATGTACAGAGCACGGGAGATTCGACATGCCGAACTGGATTCGGCATACCGAACTGGATTCAGCATACCGAATCCCTGTCAGTTTGAACAGGGGTGCTTGGTTTCGATAGACCGAAGACCTTTGGTCAACCGAAATAGGGGTTTTGGTATACCGATGGTATTTGGTATACCAAATCAGTAACTTTCGGTATACCGAATTTGAATTCGGTCTACTGATTTCATCCCCTGACCCATATGAATTAATGGCATAAATGATGGAAATAAATGGTTTTAAATGGACATTAAGCATGTGTAAATGATGTTTTCCCCATGTAATGACATGGAGGAATGTGGAATCCAAATAAATAGATTTAGGCATGGTTTTGGGTTTTAGACCCTATAAGCGAACAAAATGGTTGATTGTGAGTGGTTTTGGGCATGAGACCCAATTTACGATTTTAAGCATAGTTTTCATGATTTGAGTTGGGACCCTAGTGGAGGGTCAAGTGTTGCATGGAGACAAATTCCTGCAACGAAAAGAATGAAATGGAAATGGTTTTGAAAAGATAAGCTTAAAGAGTTTTGAAATGGAACATTAATAATGTGTTAAGGAACCACGGGGGTTGGTGTCGACAATGTGGTAGGAGTATGAGGCTCCAATGAAACTAGTTGCTAGACACGACTGTGGTTGCTATGCTTGAGACGGTGTAGGCTGAGCCTGGGTAGTTGTACCTAGTTGTTCAGGTCACCGAGCTCGTGATGGTGTAGGCTGAGCCTAGGTTATTAAACCTAGTTGTTCAGGTCACCGACGGTGTAGGATGAGCCTGGGTCATTGTACCGAGTTGTTCGGGTCACCGATGGGCGTTAGACAAAGACGTATCCCTGTGCATATATGAGAAAGAAATTGAGGCCGGTTGGCCGGGGTAGTGGCATCCCACACGGGGAATTTCACCTTGGCAGTGCAGGGAGGTAGGGGAAATGATGTCCTCGCCTACTGCTTGTGTGCCTGGTTACCCTTGATCAAGGTAACATCAATAAAGAAAAGTAGAAATGTTAAATGAAAAGAAATGTGGCTTGACCAGGATTGGACTCATGAATGGTCCTAAATCCTGGAAAGAAATAATGATGATGTTTTAACCAGTTACGAGCCAGTATTGATGATTTCGGTTTTGAGCCTGAGAGGTAATGTGTTTTAGGTTGGACCTGGTCGAAAATATGAATTTTGAAAGTGTGATTTTGGGAAGAAATCCCGAGGATTAAAAAAAAAGGGCATGTTTTGGAAAATGATTTCCAAATGTTTTAAAAGAAAATGCAAAATATGAGTTTCTGAAAAAGAATGTGATTTGGAATAAATTTTCAAATGTTTTGAAAGGAAAAGGAAGATGGGTTTTGAAAAGAGTATGGAATTGGGATCAAACTCCCAAATGGTTTTAAATCTAAAGAAAAGGGTGGTTTAAAACTGGATTTTCAAAAGAAAACTAACTTTGAAAATTAAAAGCTGAGTTTTTGGTGGTTTTACCGAGATTTCGTGGTTTGGTGTGTTTGGGACGCGTACTGGGTGACTTAGACGTTACTTACACATGCTTATTTGGTTTTCAGGTGCAAATCACGTGCAGTCAAGTTCCGGTGCAGGAGTCGGAGCTTCTAGCCGCACATTGAGATCCTGAAGTTGAGCCTTAGTTACAGTTATTTAATTTTACTGTAATTAATGTAATTTTGCTTATGATACAGTGATTTAGTAGTGTGCCTAGGAATGGGGCGTTACAGAACCAGTTTCGGTATACCAAATTTGGCTTGGGTGTTGATCGTTGACCTGATTCAGTCGACCAATCCGGATAGGTCTACCGAACCAGGGATTTTCGGCATACCGAACCTGTTTTTCGGCATGCTGATTCTGGGCCCAAATATGCTTATAAAATGTGTTTTCCGAGGGCTTTTTGGGTTGTTGTGTTTTGTCATTGTAAGATGTGATTGTGGGTCGTTAGTGGTGGTCCCCTGAGACACTTGACGCTTCGCTTTTCCAAGGTTTTGGAAGAATTTTCAAAGATATGAAAATGGTTTTGGAGATGTATTTCAAAGAAATAGTTGGCCTGTTTTGGAAAAATGTTTTCTTAGTTTTTTGTGTGCGAACCGAGATAGTGTGGGACCGTGTCGTTGGGACCAGGGAATGTGACAACATTCTTAGGTGGTCGGGCGCGACTCCCTGGTTGAGGTTGGGGGCAGAGATACCTAAGGCTGAGGGGCATCGGGTCCTGGAGGTATGAGACTCCTTGACTGTCGTCTCAAGGCTAGGGTTGTGGTCCGCGGATTGAGGTATCTTGTGGCATGACGGGGAGGTATGATACTCCTATTGTCGTTGTGAGCACTAAGGTTTGGGTGTCATCGGGTGTGGAGGTATGACACTCCCTCTCGAGCACTGTGTGTGGAGGACGCTGTGAAGAGGAGGACCCTATGGTGGCCAGTGCGGGTGGGACACGTGCCCCGTAACTGGTAGCGTCCTGAGAGACTGGACAGCTTTCCCAAGGAGGGGTTGGCTTTGTGAGGGTTCTTCAGGTGGGAGAATCATAGGACGATGGTTGGCTCCTGCACAGGGTGCACACCGTGGCAGTGCAGAACGCCATGGTCGCTCCTTGGTGGACTATGTGTGACCAGAGTTAGGTTGCCTAGCGTCGGGCTTCCCGACTCATTGTGTGTAGTTTTGGCCATTAAGGGCCTTTGTTTGTGGCTTTGGGCTAGTAGAGCCTCGGTTGTGGTTTTAGCTGGTGTGGGCCTGGTTTATGAGGTTTTAAGAAAATGGTTTGCGAAATGAATTTAAAAGGAAAATTGATTATAGTTTTGTTTTCCACTGTTTTCCTTGGGGTGCGTACTGGGTGACTTTGGTCACTCATATGTTTTTCCTCGTGTTTTTGGTTTGCAGGTGCAGGCATACTGTGGGTTAGCGTAGTACATATAGACTAGAGTCTCCTAGTCGCACACACAGGTTCCTGGTAGTTAGATATTTACTGTTTAGCTTTAATTTTCCCGTAATTTAAATTATTTTAAATTATTATGGAAAATGTTGGGCGTGACAACCTAGGTTCTCGGAATCGTAAGAAAGTCATGAAAATCAAAAAGGAGAAAATAAACCCCAAATGGACCAATGTGGGCCTTTTGGTCAGTTCGTGTACACCCTTGGGCGATGAAATCCCAAATCAAAGCAAAAATCTGAAATGTAGGATTAAAGATAATCAAATCGAATGCAGGGCGAGAGACTCCAAAAACAAAGTGGAGAAAAATCCAAGAAAGAAACACATGAGATGCAAACTCACTTGAAAAGGAGGGACTGATGCGTAAATGTAATAAAAACAATAGGAAATGCATGGATAAGGGCCTAAATGTGTAAAAAATGCTAAGGGATGATTTGGACAAGGATTATGCAGGACTGAGTGAGAAAACTAACATGTAGATGCATGAATTGGTGGCATAGGGGCAATTTGGTCATTTGGATGGCTAAATGCATGTATGGGGATGATGCATGATCTAAGTCATGTCATAATGTGTGCAAAATATCTAGAAAGTGTTATTTGCAAGAAACCATGGAGGAAAAAATAATAAAATGATGTAAACCCAATAAAGGACAAACACAAGGACTAAAATGCAAAATTCACAAAAAGATGAGAATTTAGATCAAAAATGTATTCATGACTTCCATTCTAACATGAAGATGATGGATCAAATGTGCATGTGGCAATGAGATGTGTGAAAATTGCACTTGGGTAATTTCTTGAAAACTCAAGGTCTAAAGTGCAAAATTCACACATAAGTGCAAATGTGATTAAAATGTGAAACTAAAGGTCAATTCACAATGAAAACATGATTTTAAATGGAATCTATGATTAAATGCAAAATTTGAAGTGCAATAAATGAAAGACATTAAAAATATGCAAGAAAATATTTAAAACCCTAAATGATGGATTTAAAGTTAACCTAAGGGTATATATGCAAATTCTCTGTGTTCTGGAGTTATTTATTAAGGACTCAGGGACTTATGTGCAAAATTCCAAGGGCCTGAATGTGATAAAAAAAATGGGATTTTATAATGATCAATGTAATTTTGCAATTTCTTAGGGTTATTATGCAAAATTTCCAAGAAGAAACTCATTTTTAAAAGCTCTAGGGCTTATTGCAAAAGCTAAAGACTTAATTGTGATAAAAATTCAATTTTAATGATGGTTAGTGTGAATTTTAAATCTTTTAGGGTTTAGAATACAAATTTCACAGAAAAACTCATTTTAAAAGGTTCCAAGGACCAAATGTAAATGTTCACGACCAATGTGCAAGGAAAACATGATCTCAAGGACCTAAATATGATAAAACATGTATGAATATAATAAAGATAAAAGAACTAAAATATGCAGGGGATTAGATGCAAATCTCACAGAGAAAATAAAAGAACTAAAAGTATTTTAAAATTATAAGGGCTAAAATATAAAAAGTAGGACCTAAATTAAATGAAAAAGGACCTAAACATAATAATCTAAGGACCTAAACATAAAAACCTAGAACTAAAGGGCCTGGTCCCAAAACATTCTCTTTCGAAGATCACTGGAGGATCACTAGTGTTCCCCCACCAGCGAGCACTCCAGCAATGAACCAGCGGAGGCCCACCGGTTGGGGGAGGTGAGTGATGGTCCCGGAGGCTGGAGTGAGGCACGATAGAGGTCTCTAGTGCGTCAGAAGGGGTTGGGGTGGCCTGAGGGTCTCGCCCCACCTTGCGCTTCGGCGAGGTGCTCTGTCGGCACCAGGGAAGCTGACAGCAAGGCGCAGCGGTAACCCAACGGCTGGTGCGGCGCGGTGATGGCTGGGGAAGCTTCGGTGAACCACGGCGAAGCTCTTGGAGGCAGCGACGAGGTCTAGGGAGGTCCGAGGCGTTCCTCCCACCTCTACATCGGCGGCAATTGCAGCGGCGAGTCGTCGAGGTGCTACGGCGGTCAAGGCAGTGATGTGGCGGTGCGGAAGTGTCCTTGGAGAGGTGGTGAAGCTCCCTAGAGCGACGGTGCAGAGCGGCGGTGTTAAGTGTACTCCGGTGCCTCCTCGACGGCAGTCGACGGCGATGGCAGGGCTGCGGGGACGGCGACGGGGCAGTGGGTCCACGGGAGGCCAGAGGGTCTCCTCCAGAGCAAGGGAGCTCCAAGAGGAGGAGGAGGAAGAGGTAGGAGGGGCTTTCTAAACCTAAAGGGCATGCCTTGAATTAAGACTAGAGGAAGAAAGGGGTACCTGACTGATGGCTTTGTCTCCCGGCAATGCTCGATGGCGAGGCTCTGGTTTCTCCGGCAACGACTCTGGATTGCGAAAGGGAGAAGTTGGTGGCTTTGGATGCTCTGGAAACTAGGGTGTACGGAGGAGAGGTTTTTTGATCGCTATGGAGAGGCTCGATGGTTTGATCTCTTGGTCTCTTAACAGTGGCAAGCTTTTAAACTCCGGTGAAGCTCTGCTGGACCGTCGACCCTCTTCCTCAATGGGCCAGCACCGTTGAATGAAGCGTGTGATGGAGGAGGAAGGTCTGGAGATCATGGGAGGCTGAGGATGCGCTCCGGATTTCATGGGATTGACCGTTGGAGATCTCGCCGGAGATTACGGAGGTCGTCAGAGGGGATCGCTGGAATTTTTTTTTCCTAAGGTTTTTGATTGAGAGTTTAAATGGGGTATTAGGCTTATTGGGCCTGCAAATGGGCTTAGGGTTTTAGGGTTTTTGTTTTGGAAATTTTAGAGTTTTGATTTTAAGTTTTTTTTTAATTGGGTTTTGTGGTTTTAATTTAGGCTTTTTATTTATGTTTTATGATTTTAATTAAATTTATGATTAAGGTTTAATTAATTGATTTTAAATTATGGTTTTAATTATTTTAGGTTTTTGTTTTATTTTTGTTTTGGGATTTTTATGGATTTTAGGGTTTTGGTTTTAGGTTTTTTATTGGTTTTTGTGATTTAAATTAAGTTTTTTATTTTGTGACTTAGGGTTTAATTAATTTGTTTTTAATTATGGTTTTAATTTTTTTAGAGTTTTTATGGTTTTAATTAATTTAACTTTATGGTTTTGGATTTTAATTAGCATTTTGAGTTTAATTAGGTTTTTTGTGTTTTAATTAGGGTTTTTGGTTTATTTAGGGTTTTTGGATATTAGTTGAGGGTTTTTTGGATTTTAATTAGGGTTTTTAGTTTAATTAGGCTTTTGAATTTTAATTAGGATTTTTAGATTTTAATTAGGTTTTTAGTTTAATTAATTAGGTTTTAAATGATTTAAATGTATTTTGACTTTAATTAGGGTTTCACTTAATTATTTGGGTTTTAAGTAGTTTTATTTGGATTTTACTTAATTTTGACTTGAATTAGGATTTTGTTTGATTAATTGGGTTTTAAGTGGATTTTAGGTGGATTTTACTTAATTTTGACTTGAATTACGATTTTTGTTTGATTAATTGGATTTTAAGTGATTTTATTTAATTTTGTCTTGCGTTAGGACTTTTACTTGATTAACTTTGGGTTTTAAATGTGTTTTGTTTGGTTTTAATTTTAATTAGGTCAGAGTGGACTAGTGTGGGCCTGAATGGGCTTGTGTAGGCTTAAATGGGTAGGGTTTTGGTGGTCACAACCAGAGCAACATCTAGAGAAGCCTGTTGCCAAGTGACTTCAAAATCGGGGTGTCTACAGAGGCGTAACCATTGCACCTCTTAAATATGATGGGCCCTAGAAGCTTGGACAAGCTGCAAATCCTTCGCACCTCCTCCAAAGTGGGACTTAGTTCCACTTGCCCAAAGCGCAACACGTGACAGGCAGGCTTCTAGAACTGAATGGCCGCACACAGGAAGTGTTGACAGACCTCCACATTATCAATACCCATAAATTTCGTTGAGATTCCTCAAACCCAGAGCTTCTCTTGGTCATTAATTGTCAGTTTGCCGATCCATGCCCGAAGAACGTCTAAGCAATGCATTGGTGTGACAATGGTTAGAAAGCCCTGTGAAATCACATCATATCATGGAATGAAGAAGGAAAACACAAGAATACAAGAAATGTAAGAGTGGGGATAGCCATACTCACCATCTCCACCACAAGAAAATAGCCTCTTTCTCTCTTCAAGCTGTGCCTACAATGAGAGGACGAGGAATCTATAGTTTTCCCCTTGATTTGTGCCACACCGAACAAGGCAAAGGAGTGAGAAATGGGTCTCGAGCACAATAAGGTTACGAGCAAAGAAATAGTAGTCACAGTAGCTTCCTTGGGCAGGAGGAGGTAGGTGTAAAGGAGGGTCACACAACAGAGCTGTCTGTGCAAGTGACAGTGGCTCTGATCAGATCCTAGTGGATACTACAGGTGAATATATCAAGCTGATATTAAAGGCGAGTACAGGTAGTGGATATATCTCGTGGATGGTTCTCATAGATGTGGTTGGTGAATAGAACCAACACGAATTAGTAGCGAAATAGACTGCAATTCAGAATTCAGTTCAGTTAACTCAGTTAGCTCACCAAACTAGTGCAATCACTTCCAAACACCTGTAGAAGGGGCTAGAACATGTTCAAAGCATACAAACACACATGGATAGCAAGGCTGAATAACATGTTACTAATTTAATACAAGTTTGTTCCATATCACAAAATTAGTCAAGTCGAACAACAATTGAAATTCAAAACAAAATATGAAAGTAAGGGAGCGACAGCTAGTCCTCCCACGAGCTCCTATCCTCCTAATCAACAACTCCCCTTTGTGAAGCAACAGTAGTGGTACGGGCAAACTTGTGTCCTATCCAATGGGAAATCCTAGCAGAGGCTACCCAGACTTGAGAAGGGCCTACAGCAGCAGTCGAAGCACCACAAGGCCCCTCGTCTGTAGACATGTCCTCTGGCTCAAACTCTATGGAGAACTCCTTGTTGGTCTCGAGGTTTAGCACCTCCTCTTGGCCACCACCTTGAAAGCAGAGAGAATAGCTAGTTAATACAACATGATATGATATAATTTTAATTGACTGTTTCAAAATAAATTCATTACCTCAAGCATGGCCTTCCACCACAGCTCTTTGAAAGCACAGAATCATCAGACACAGTTTAGAAAAGCATATACAAAAACAAATAACTTGACTTTCCTCCCGCCACCTCATCTCCTAATAAAAGGCAACGAAACTGTCCTCAAAGCCCTGTAGAAGTCAGTTGCATGTCAGGCACTATATACATTTTGCAGAAATGATAGAATTAATTAATATTCAGCTTACCTTTGCCCACTCTACGCCACCACATCCCACGCTAGCATTCTCGTAGCTCCTCGAACAAGTACAACTTTCCTGTACACTAGAACTACTTTAAGTACTCTGCATACCTGATTTCTTAGATGGTATGTCAACACCGAGCGACAACCGTCTCAGTAGAAGAATGTCTAGTAGCAACATGAGAGATTGTCTTTGATGAGATATCAGCGGGGGGAGGAACTAGAATGCAGAACTCGTCCGTAAACTGGTGACAGATGCGCTCGAGAAGGTAGTAGGCAGACTACTTTAGGTAGTAGAACCGCGTCTACTGCCACCTCAATTCCACTATAGAGTTATGGGGTGCCTAGTCATGCTCCTCATAACGTCCAAAAGGATGAAGTGTGACTTGCAAGCACAACAACAGTAGACAAGAGTCAATATCTAATAAAGAACTCACTGTTGGAATTGAAATCAAAGCTAACGTATAGACTTACGTCCTCTAAGCTGAGCAGATCCAATAGATTTCTGTAAGCCTTGTAGCTAAGCACGGTAGAGGCAGCCCTATGGTCAGGCTCACAGCAATGGCGTATTAGAGGTAGTAGCTTGCAACGGAGATGGTAAAAGTAATGACCGCGAAACACATGCTCGATCGCTCAGTACTGCCAAACAAGCAAGATAAGTAGTCAGAACAGTTTATAAAATGGAAAAGCACGATTTAACTTAAACTAAAAAGTTTAGAATACTTACAGTCAATAGGGGATACAACCTCACGTATGAGCATTGATCATGCTGTACAATAGCATCTAGGCAACAGATCAGATGGGCATAACTAGCTCTGCCCCCAATCACAGTGGTTGGTTACCTATGTCGTGGTTGGTTATCCCTCCCAGCGAGGTGAACTTGTGGTGGTTCTCCTCTAGATGCTCTGGATGTGGTTGGACGTCGGTGAAGGTGTTCAGAGATCAAGGATGCTCGTGCTCAAGGTATGCTGGTGATGAGTAAAAGGTTTCCATGAAAAGCAAACAGGAGGGGCTTGTGCTAGCTCTTTATAGGAGGTGGAAATGAAAAGCCAAGGAGTCCAAGAGCCTTGGAAACCAAGGGTCTTCACGGAGGATTGAAAGGGGAATACGACGTGGGGTGAGGGTTCAAGAATCCATTCATGGTTGGTTGCTATAAGATGTGGAAAAGTTAGGGAGATGAGCAGTCAAGTGCTCTAGAAATAGGACAGTGCACCACCAAGGTGTGCCAAGTTAGTGTGCCTAGTACAGGTCTGGATTCTGAGTATGGTTAATCGATCCATCAAATGAGCTATTGGGCTTGTGTTTGGGTCTTGGCCTATGGTTTTGGGTTGGTCTAGGGTATTGGGTAGGTTTTTGGTGTTGGGAAATGGGATCACATCCATCACGTCTAAAGCAAGTCCTTCTGAAAGATCCGCTGACAAATGGCCTCAAAATCAGGGTGCCTACAAATGCCCCTCCCTGAGCGAGGTCAAGGGAATTGAGACCGATACTCGAGGTTGACAAGACACCTTGCCTGAAGCCTACAGGAGGGTGATGCTTGCTATTGGCAATGGGTCACTTATCCGATGGATGCACTAGAAGTCACGACTCATTGCCAAAATGCAAATGCAAATGCGACTGCAATGCTAATGCTGGCGAAAGTGAAGATAATATTGGGATGCGAATGCTAATGTGGGTGCAATGTTGGATGTAGTGTTAGCACTAGTATGCATGAAACTCTGTTGGAATATGTGCAACTCTGCGTGATGCTCATGCCAATGCTAATGCATTGTTCATGCAATTCAACAAGATAGAATGTCTATGTGATAACATGCAATGACACACAGTGAAATGCAATGGAAAGAGATGCTTCCACTGGGGTGTAATGCGATGAGATGCGACACTGGCGAAGGGGCATGATAAGTTATCAGACTCATCATTGGATAATTAGGGTTATCAACCCACCACAGAGAAAGGCGGCAAGTCAATCGATCTTGCCAGCTAGGACGTTGGAAAATTTTACGGTTGTCATTGGAGTAGTTAGGTTTACCAGCCCGAAGAAAAGGAAAAAGCATGATAGGCTAATAGACCTACAGATCAGAGACAAATGACGGTTGTCGCCTAGATAGCTCAAGATTCCAGTCCAAAAGATAGGGGCATGACAAGACAGCGAGGCTTGTCAACTACAAGGGGAACTGGTAGATGTCCGTTCTGTCGACTAGAGGTAGTAAACAGACCCACTGATAAACGGAAGCGATGACAAGCTAGCAGACCTAACGACCAAATAGAACAACATGACAGGTTAACAAACCTGATGACTAAACAGAGCAATATGATAGGTTAACAAACCTGACGTCCAAACAGAGAAACATATAGGTTGACGGACCTGAGGACCAAATAAAGCAACAAGGCAAGTTAACAGACTTGACGACCAAATAGAGCAATACGACAGGTTAATAGACCTATCGACCAAATAGAATGATATGACAAGTAAACAAACTTGTAGGCCAAGTTGAGGAACATAACAGGTTAACGGACCTGAGGACCAAATAGAGCAACTACACAAGTTTGCAGACCTGACGACCAAGCAGAGTAATATGACATGTTAACAGACCTGATGACCAAGCTGGGCAATATGACAGGTTATTAGACCTACTGATAAAAGGAGAGCAATACGACAGGTTAACAGACTTGATGACCAAACAGGGCTATATGATAGGTTAACAGACCTAATGACCAAACTGAGAAATATGATAGGTTAATAGACCTGACGACCAAACAGAGTAATATAATAGGTTAACAAACTTGATGACCAAATAAAGGAACATAACAGGTTAATGGACTTGAGGACCAAATAAAGCAACAAGACAGGTTAACAAACCTGACTACCAAACAAAGCAATATGAGAGGTTAACAGACCTGTCAGTCAAACAGAATGATATGACAGGTAAACAAACTTGTCAGCCAAGTAGAGAAATATAGCTGGTTAACAAACTTGAGGACCCAATAGAGTAACAAGATAGGTTAATAGACTTGATGACCAAACAGAGCAACATGATAGGTTAACGGACCTAACGACCAAGCAGAGCAATATGACAAGTTAACGGACCTGACAACCAAGCAGAGCAATATAATTGGTTAATAGACCTAACGACCAAATAGAGCAACATGACAGGTTAACAGACCTGACGACCAAATAGAGCAATATGACAGACTTGACGACCAAATAGAGGAACATAATAGGTTAACGGACCTGAGGACCAAATAATGCAACAAGATAGGTTAACAAACTTGACAACCAAACAAAGCAGCATGACAGGTTAATGGACTTGACGACCAAGTAGAGCAATATGACTGGTTATTAGACCTGTCGATAAAAGAAAGAAGATGGATAGCACCAAAGGATAGTTGACGTGCCCTTAGTGTCAAAGATAGTGATGCCATGGAGCAGTTGACATGCTCCTAGCATCAAGAAGAATGACACCACGAAGCAACTGACATGCCTATGATATCTAAAGGCTAATGATGCTAAGGAAAAGAACGAAGGACAGGACATGGGATACCAGGTTAAATAGATGCCCCTGGTATCGAGGTTAACTGCCATAGGAATGCCAAAAGACAAAGGATGGTGGGAGACAAGTGTAGAGGGTAGAATCGGTCAATTCAGCAAACAAGGCTTGCCAGGTGGTCCTAATTGTGAGTGCGTCCTAGACTGCTGCCTTTGTGTTGCCTTTGGGAAGTAGCAAAGGTCTCGGAACTAGTAGGACTGGTGGTCCCCACCTTACACTTGATGAAGTACTCTCTCTAGATCATCGATCTTGGTGAGGAGGGCGTCCGAAGTCACTACTGTTGGCTATATTGCAGTAGAGACCAGTGCCACATATGCCCTATGGGTCACACATGTGCGCTCCTCCCGATCCATCCCTATGCTTCCTGGTGTCGAAGCATAAGGGTCAGCATACACATGCAAGAGTGTAGAAAGTAGTGGCGTGAATGCAAGGGCCTATCTCTGATGCACAGGAGATGGAAGGCTAGCATGCTGTGCTATGTAAGGTGCAGATGATGAGGGAAGCAACAGTTGGACCGTTACAACTCTGGGCAACATTCTTGAGGAATGTTGCACTCCAACCAGATCAAAAGGCTAACCACCAAATGGCAGAGTTGCATGTTGTGCAAGTTGTTGTAGGAGGCAGAGATAACACCACCATCGCCAAAACAGCGAGATGGGGCGATGGCAGAGGTGGAGGTGTAGTGGGTGTGGCTTGAAGCCCAGGTGCTGATTGCAAGGGAATCTTGAGAGTAGAAACAAATGAAGTCGAAGGATGATTGAGTGCAAAAAGCATACCCTCCAGTTGTTGTGTGTAGACACCCCAATTTTGCAAGTAGTCACTTCTGGAATGGACTCTTGGTTGGTGGGCTCTCAATTACTTTTCCCCAAGACCAACTTGACATCCTAACCTAATTTCAACCACAAAACCTAATCCAAAAACCTAAAACTATTTCAAAAACCCTAAAACTAACCTAAACCTAATCCAAAACCCTAAACCTAATCCCAAAACCCTAAACCTAATTCAAAAACCTAATCCAAAACCCTAAAACTAATCTAAACCAAATCCAAAACCCTAAACCTAATCCAAAACCCTAAAACTAACCTAAACCTAATCCCAAAACCCTAAACCTAATTCAAAATCCTAATCCAAAACCCTAAACCTAATCCAAAACTCTAAACCTAATTCAAAACCTAATCCAAAACCCTAAGCTAGCCTAAACCCTAAACCTAACCCTAAATCCTAATCTAAATGCCTAACAACCTATAACAACCCTAACAACTTTCCACTCCACCATGATAATCTCTAACCACCTATAACAACTTCTAACAACATTTAACAGACCCTAACCACTTCCCACTCCACCATAACAACCCATAACAAACCATAACAACCCAAACCACTTCCCACTCCACCATAACAACCCTAACCACTTCCCACTTCACCATAACCACCCATAACAACCCATAACAAACTACCTAGCCATGGTAAGCCTATAAATACCCCCCATTTGCAAGAGAAAGGGAGGGGGGAAAAAGGGAGAGAAAAAACTTGGAAAATTTGAGAGGAGAGCAACTAAGGAGATTTCTTCTAACCAGAGCAACCAGAGGAAGCTCAGAGAGGAGAAATATCAGGGTTCAAGCCAGCTCTGGCCACCTTTCTGGTGAGCTCCGGCGAGCTTCGGTGACCTCCTTCACTGCTAACTCAGGTAAGCCTCGATCCCAGCTCAATTTCTTTCAATTTCAGTTCCTTAGGATCTACTCAACCTTCCTCAATCGATTCTAGTAAGGCCAAGTAGCTTGTTGGCCGGAATCAGAGGGTTTTTGGGTTACGGACCTGATTCTCTGGTAGGAGAGGTGGGGGCACGAATCCAGTGAGTGATTCGTGCCCTGGTGTGCTCAATTCGATTAGGCTTGGTCCCATCTTGCTTCTCCTCTACCCTGGAAGCCTCTCCCTCGCTCTGGATGCCGCTGGAAGCAAGCTGCAAGATGCAGTCTCTTCGTCACTGGAGAAGACGACTCTTGGAGGGGGTCAACCAAGCATCTCCTGCCTCGTTGGTTCTCTCTGACCCTCAAGATACGATCCCTAGCTCTCCCCTTGCACACCAAGGCTCCCAGGACCTTGCAACGAAGCCTGATCACGTCCCGCAGCCACTGTCGCTGGAGTTGACATAGAGCTTGATCGGGAGGAGGAAGAGCGGCGCCATTCTTGCCTCTGGATGGTGGGAAATGCTCCTATTCACGCCCTCAGCCTTCCTACAGCCTTGGTTCGCCATTCCAGCACCTTCAGTGGCCTCTTCTTCTCCGTCACCATCGCCGGAGTCACGACAACGGTAAGGGAGATGGGAGGAGGCCTTCGTCCGTTGGCTGCTAGATCGGAGCCGCCAGATCTTCCTCCTTTCCTCCCCTTTTCCTCACAAAGCGCTCGAATGCCAGATCAGGCATCAAGGGGGCCTGGGATCGTGTCCCAGTCACCGTCGTTGGTGAGATGTGGTTGCCGACGACTATTGGGTTTATTTTAAAAGCTTCTTTTAAAGAAAACTTCTTCGTCTTTTCTTTTCTTACAACTAAGCAAATTTCTTTTAATAGTTCACAGGCATTAATTTTTGACATAAAACCCTCTAATTTAGTTTTCATTCATGTTAAGTCCATAATTTGCCCAAAAAACCCTGAACTTCATTAAAATTGTTCTAGATGCGTGATTTTTTGGCATAATTGCTAATCTAACCCTGCAGATTCAAATTTTTACTCAAATGAGCTCAAAATTGCATTTTAAACATTGAGCTTCACTGAATTTACACTTGATGCATATTTTTATAGCATATTTGCAAATCAGTCCTTGGAAATTCATGTTTCCATACATGAGTCCATTATTTTGCACAATTAACCTTGAATATCTTCAAAGTTGCATTAAACACATGTTTTTCTGGCAAAATTGCAGATTGGACCCTAGGAATCCTGATTTTTACCAAAATGCACAGTTTTGCACATTTAACCCCCAACTTCCTTAAAATTGCACAAAATGTGTTTTCTTTAACATTTTAGCTGATTTAGCCCTGGAATCTCAGCCTTTATTTGGAGCATGTAATTTTTGCATAGCGGCCCCTAGAAATTTACATATTTCCCCCATATTTGTATTTTGTACATTTTGTTACCCTTTTTCATGCATATTTTCTCATGCTTGTTTTCTTGCATCATGTATGCATTTCAAGCTTATTTCAAACTTGGTTTTCACATTATTTCCCGGATTTCTTCCGATTTTCATGGTCTTGAATTGATTCGGATTTTCATTGTCCGAGGGCGTACATTAACAAGCTTAATAGTGCCGACATGGACCCAAATGAGGATTATTTTCTCTCTTTTGATTTTCTTTGATTTCTTAAGTTTCTGCTATTTTACGTAACGCTTTTCGAGTATTTACAATTTTCATGATTTTCCTCATCATCCAAGGGCGTATAGTAAAGTGGCATTTTTAATGCCTACATTGTCCCTCAGATTATCATTTATCTTTTTTATTCATTTCTTCTCTTTGATTTAGCATGTTTTCGTATTCATCTTAGGCATGTGCATTCAGCGTAGACAAGCATACACACACTAGATCATTAGCAAGCAGGAAACCTAGAAAGTCCGATTATTTCTCGCGCATGGGGGTGCCTAACACCTTCCACATGCGTAACAAGAATCCTTACCCATTCTCTGGACCACAATGGCCAAGTGTTGCGTCCATTAGGCACGGAGCACACATGCATTCATTTGCATTATTTTTATTGCATTCATATACATTTTGGTTTTCCTCGTCTTTCCGTTAAAAGACTAGGTGGCGACTCCTTTTTATTATCATTTTTCTTATCTTTCTTTAGTATTTCTGAGTCCAATCTTCTTCTTCGGATTCACCATCTTCACCGTGACCAAATCGAGACTCCTTGTGTGGTCCCACGCACCTTGGAGTCGTGTAGGGTTCCACCGGCATGGTCACAAGAACTGACGACTCTGCTGGGGAACAAACCCAGAATCTCTGGTTTTCGTTTTGGTTTTCTTGCTTGCTTGGCATTGATCTATACTTCTTGTTTGTTTGCTTGTTCTGTTTGTTTGTATATATTTGACTGTACATGCCTTTTTACACTATTAATTTACCACCACACATGCACATGACCTGATTCATGCCTTTTGTTATGTGTAGACATCCTGATTTTGAGGCGGCTCGTATGCGAATTCTCTAGAAGATATTGCTTTGGATACGGCAAGCCTAATTTCATTTGAACTTTATCTGGCATCTTGGTTACCCTAAGCCTACAACAAATCCATGGTCTGATTAATAATCCAGGCAGCTAGGTGGAGAGCACTATATTGGAGCACCAAGCTGGCGCACCAATGTGGAGCACCAAGCTGGCGCACAACCACTTTTCAAGGTGCTGCCTGTTGGGGCTGTCTATCTTCTATGCTTGTAACATTCACTTGCGAATATTCCTCTACGAATCTACGCAAGTCTATTGGTTTCAAAAGCTTTTGGCATCCCAAGACTTTACAACTTCATCTCCTTCAAAAGCCACCCATGAACAACACTTTAACTCTCTTAGCAATTCACCATCTCTTAGCAACTAGCACCTCTACTTTCAGAGTACCATTTTTGCATCCCTGGGCACTCTCAACTGTGTCCAAAGCAGCAAGGAGCTGACACCTCAAGCCACCCAAGGAGAATACACCATAGGTATGTTCTTCTTCTTTTTTTTACATTCATATAGCCTTTGCATGACATTTTGAATGAAGTTCACACTGCAAACTTAGCTGATACAATGTTTTTATGTTGATGTTTACTTGCACTTTTTGCATAGTTTGGAGTTTATGATGTTCTTTTATGCAATAATGTTCAATGTTTGTTTGTCATGATGATTGTTTATACTGTGTGGACTTTTGGGCAATGTATCATGGTCCCTATGAGGCTGTTGGCCATGGAATTGGGACTGTGATGCATCCCTTGCATTCTACATCATGTTCCCATTCTCTCCAAGTCAGCCAGGATACCCCCATGCATCATAAAAACCCCTATAGGTAGTTGCAGTCCTAAGGAACCCATAAATATGCATAGATAGGAGAGGAGAGAAAGGAGTGTTTTGATCTAGGTTGTTTAGTGCAAACATCTTTCCTGGCATCTAGGTTAGTCCTCTGAATGGTCATAAGCATAATCAATCACATACATCTAGCCCAGGCTCTAAAATCAGATTGCAGTCTGAAACAGAGTATCTGAGTGCAATAAACTGGCGCACCAAATAGGAGCACTATAGCGGAGCACCATATAGGCGCACCAAACTGGCACACATCACTGGTGCACATTACTGAAGCACCTTCCTGGCGCACTAGTCTGGTCATAGGATGCAAACAATAGGTTTTGCATCAAGGTTTGCATGTTCTCTTGATTACCATGGGCTCTGATTTTTCTCGTGTTTGTTACTGGATATACCATGATCGTCCTTGCATAGTTTTATCATTTAATAACTCTGTTTGCATTAGTTTTGCATCTAGTAAATTAGTGATGCTTACTACTTGGGTCTTGTGAATCGATGGCCTTTTTTGGTTCTTGTCGGTGAAATCCTTTTGCACTGTTGCTTGATTCAAACACTAGGTAGCATAGTTGAACATTAGGACATGGCCCGCTCTCCACTTCACCTATATTTGGCTTTAGGCACGACACTAGGCACGCACTTGCATGTAGCATTGCATAGCATATCGCCCTCGGGCGTATAGAAACAGGCTGTAAAGCTAACATTTCCATATAAGTAAACGAGAAATCCATGAAAGACCGATTTCTTGGGCGCACGAGGGTGCCTAATACCTCCCTCGTGCATAACAAAGATCCTTGCCCAATTTTGTGGTTCATGATGACCTTTTCCATTGGTTTATTGCATAGTTTTAGAGTTTTAAAACGGTTTTCCTCGTCTCCCGTTTTTAAGTAGACTAGGTGGCGACTTCCGTATTTTTATCATTGTTTTTATCACTTTGTTGGCCCTTGCGTGTTTGGTCTTTCGCGCCATGCACGAGGCTGTCGCCAACATGGTTACATTATGATGCTTGCTCTTCTTCACTTACTTGTGAGCACTACAATAGCACATGCCATGCTCATGTCTTTTGCTTGTTGGTTGAGTGTTTGGATGCCATGATTGTGTGTTTTCTTCCCCTTTTTGTATTTGCCACGATTAGGAGAGTAGAGACATGTTTGCCTCCCTATCTGGTTAAAATAAAACACACAAACTCAAACAAACAAATAATAAGGCATAATTAGAGACAAATGCTCATAATCCCCTTGGTTTAATGAAACGTAAGTAAAAGACACAAAAGCATATTGCATGAATGATCATTTTAGAAAGCATGCATCATATCGTATGAGTCCACCTATAGTTTGCAAAGGACAATTCTGGTAGCCCGTTGTATAGCTTTGGCGTAGGGCGTGTTGCCAGTTTGTCCCCCATTGTCTGGGGTCTTGTCGGTGTTAATAGAGGGTACAACTCAATATTACTGCAGGAGACGAGGCCACCAACGCACCACCCATTCACTGCCTGTGCTTCGACTAGGATTTAGAACGGGAAGCTTACTTTTTAACCAGAGTCAACACCCAAACCCATGAGTGCGTCCCGTGTGGTCAACCCCATATGGGACATGCATGGTGAGAGAGTGCACTTTAGGACATTCATCTGCATTGCGTGTCATAGCGTACCACTTTAATAACTCGCATTTGTCTTCGCATCCCATGTTGGCTTGAAGCATAAGCATTAGGAGCTCAAAAGTTAAGACACCCAAGGGTCACTACTTCTCCCACATGAATGGCATGCATCGTGGAAGGCTAAGAGTCTCATGATGAAAGTTACATAGAAAAAAGGCATGCAATGGCTTGAGAAGGGGGGGGGGGGGGGGGGGGGGG
>JAMKQA010036816.1:0-31000 GCA_024699735.1 Posidonia australis | reverse complement strand
AGCATGTATGAAATGATAAACTTGACAAGACATATACAAGTGATGAACATGTAAAGAAACATGTTTATTACGTATTCAAGTGCAAATGCATGGATCATAGATCTCAGTGTAAAGAAATTGAGAAGAAAGATAATAAAAACACTCATGGAAATAACATCATGCAGATTGTTAACATATGGATCCTATATGCAAGACATTATATATATGAAAGCAAAAAAAATAATCTGATTATATGTTAAGTTCAAAACATGCTTTATCTTGATGCAAAAGCTAGAATTAAAGAAGAAGGGAAAGAGGGGACCTACCTCCCAAGATGTTCCTTCTTGAGATATCAAAGATAAAGGGATCCTTGTTGCTTTAGAAGGGCTGGCAATGCTTCAAAATATAAGGGAGTGCTTGAGAGAAAAGAGAGTGGATTGCAAAAAACAGTAGATAGCTTGCACTAGATCTTCTTCAAGGGTCCCAAATGGTTGCCTATGGGTGTCCTTATATAGGGCTTTCTCATGGGTAACTCCTAGAGAATACAAGCAGCCTCGTAAACGAAGAGCCTAGGAAGATTCCATGGCATATTTGTTGGCAAAGGTTACAAACATGGGAGGTGGAAAGCCAACGGCTAGTAGCCTGAGAAGTGGCTGTGCGCCAGCTTGGTGCTTCAGCTAAGTGCGCCACTTATGTGCTCTAGCTTGGTGTGCTAGCTAGGTGCTCAATATTGGTGCTCTACCTTGGTGCTCTGGCTTGGTGCTCTAGACGCTCTCCTTGCGAGGGTGAATGATTTGGAGCGCACACTTCGACAAGTGCAAGGAGGGGACTGTCGGTCCTACCAATTCCGGGACCTCTGTTATTTTCCAGAGGCGACTCTCCCACCAAACTTCCAAATCCCAGAGTTCAAAAAATACAATGGTAGGGGCTGCCCGATTTCCCACCTCAAGGCCTATTGCGGAGACCTCGCCCAGCTTCAAACTGACGAGAGATTGCTCATCTGCCTGTTCCAGAAGAGTCTTACGGGGCCCACGTTGAAGTGGTTCACTTCCCTCGACATGGCCACCATCAGGACTTGGGACGACCTTGTCCAAGCGTTCCTCGAACAGTATTCCTTTAATCTTGACTTAGTCCCAAAGCGGGAGGACTTAGTCGCTCTTAAGCAGAGGCTCCAAGAAACATTTGGGGAGTATGTTGGACGTTGGTGGTCCTTGGCTTCGTAGGTCAAAGATATACCCTCCGACGAGGAGACTATTGAGATCATGATCCGAGAAGCACAGCCAGCAGTCGAGAATCTGCTCAGCATATAGCTAGTCACCACTTTTTCTGCACTGCTCCGGGCGGACGCCTGTATTGGGAGTTCACTGCGCGGCGATAGTTTTCCAACACTCTCTGCATTTACCAAGCAAGCCACTTCCTCACATAGTGGCGCTAGCAGCAACAACAACAACAACAACCACAATGCCAATCCACCCTGGAGGCAGGATCTCTCCAAGGATACAGTTTCTTACATTAGATCCCCTACTACATCGGCGAATGTCCATCCACCCCCTCAGCACCAAGTAGTTTATGCACCCACGCCCACACCTAGAGCACCTCATGCACCACACATCACTCCCACTGCCACTCCAGTTTATCCTACCCCTTAGGTGGTGGTGTGCCCGCCATTGGCACATCCTCAGCCAAGGCGGCAACGAGTGGAGAGGGGTGGAAACGAGTGGAGGAAGGGGAAGGGTGAGTGGGAGGTGAAGGGAGAGGTGAGGATAGGAAAAGATGGAGGAGAGAAGGTGGAGTATCGGCAGCCTAGTGAGAAAGAGGGAGGAGAGGCATTAGAGTCTACGGGAAGGAAAGGAGAAAGAAGAGAAAGGAAGTGGCGGGGAAAACGTACATGCCTGTGCTACTTAAATACCCACGCACGGGGAAAAATACACAGTGCTCAATTGACCCTCCATGTATGCACGCAACCACCACGACACAACCTCCAGGCACACTTGCCAGCTCCAAAACATGAGCCAGCAACCAACCACATTACCATTCGGCCAACAAACACGGGCCCACACATGGAGCCCACATAGCACAGTGTCACACGCACAATGCCAACCACGTGAGAACAAGCACAAGAACCACAAACAACAATCTGTCCACGAGGTCTAAGCCTAAAACCACAAAATCGCACAAATAGATCTCGAGACAGTAACACCTGTCCAGAAATCAATTCATTAAAATGTAAATAATTACAAAATGAATTTACGAATGTTATAAAGAGATACTCTTCCAGGAAGGAAAATTGATGAGATTCAACTAATTAAAATGAATGTTGTCACTAAGCAATGAAAATGACATTGTTCTCTTTGAGGGATATTTCTTTACTAAGATTTGGTTTGCCTCAAAGAGTCGTAATTCTGATTAAAATTGGAATCCTTGAGGTTTGAATTATAATGAACATTTGAAAATGTGAATTAAGAGTTTACTATTTGGTATTTGCCTTTGGAATTATATTCTACATTTGGATTAAATAATTTGAATATTTGGATTTGAAATTCGTAGTGCAAATGTCCGTGATGACTTGATCACTAACTTTAAGTTCGTCTTCTAACCATCTCATTAAGTGGTCTGGCAATCATCAAATGACCTTAGATTAGTGAATCTTTACTTTCCTATAATCAGGAAAGAAAATGGGAAAGAAATTAGTATTCTCACTAGTTTGGTAGGAAAATCTTTTCTAAGATCTCTCACATTTTTAGTCAAAATTTTGAAATTTAGAAAACCAAACACTAGCCACTTGGGGACATCTGGCGAACCAAGCAGCACCTTCTTACTCTCAATTTTGATACAAACAAAACAAAACCTACAGAGAGCAATGAATCTACGGGAGAACTTACACTTGGTATCGTGGGAGACCCTACTCTTTTTTCTTTTCCCTTTTTTCTAATTATTCATTACTAATGTAATGATCTCCTGAGGGTTCCCAGCTAGTTTGTTAATATTAGTATCTGTATTTGCATTTGCCCTCCAGATACCGAAGAATTCTGGTGACACACCACGAGCTTGTAAATTCACGGTTGGTTTAAAGCTAGTAATGGTGGTGGACCGTGATGTCACAAAGCTATGGCTTGGAGGAGGTACCAATGTGCAAATGGGCCTGCTGGATTATGACACCGTGGATTAATGGCTGTCGGGTAGCCCATGACGATTGGTACGCAATCAGTCTTTCATAAATTGGAAATTATTGTTCTTGGATTGGAAAAATGTCATCAAAATGTTTTTTTGTTATCGGTTTAGAGAGGGGGGGGAAGGCGTGGCGAGTTTATACCATCTCCCAGCCACTACGAAATATTTCTGTATGTCCCAGGATTCGAATCCGGGACCTGTGACGAGTTTGAAGTTCTCCCAACCACTGTGACAATAAGGCATTGTCCATGTCATCAAAATGTGACGTGACCATCTGATTAGCTTCTACGTTACATTAAGATGGGTGAAGAAAAGGCAGATTAGGATGAAATTTTAATATATAGTAAATTATTTTATAGATTAATTAATTATATAATTAAATTTTATTTTTAAAAACAAAAATACTAAAAAAAAAAGGATACTTATAGAAAAAATTCCCCGTAAACACCGACAAAGGAATGTTTTTCTATATTTTGATTGGAATTGGAAATGCGATTTTCTTTAGTAACTTCTCTCCTATCACAAGGCCAGATGGCGCCATATCATCAAAGCCCGATACCTCCAAATAAAAGGCCTCCTCAATGACTGAAGTCTACATTGGTTACTACTGTTAACAAACTTCAAATAAACTCGAATAATTGTTTTCATATCGACCTTAATTACATTTGAGCTACCACAACTTGTTAATCTTGCCAGGCACACTGAATCTCGATCTCAGTAGGATAAACTTTCTTAAAACTTCTCAAACGATGGATCTTTCACCACTAAGTCATGCTACCGGGTTCTTCAAAAACGGTGGTTTCAGGACTAGATTCAGAAAACAGTGGTTTCATGTTACTATTGTTAAATCAACATAGTTTTTGGACTCCCACATCATTTATAGTTCATATTTTATTTGCTCCGTATCCTATTCTGGCTCGCACGGTGTTTCCACTATTCTAACATTAATACTAACTCCATTGATCAAACTTTCTCCTTATCACTCTTAATAAATTCAGAATGATTGGATCTTCAATGCTGAAATCTTTTATCTTGATCATTTCATTGATGATGTCATATCTGTTTCAATTTGGTAGGAGGATTTCTGTAATCTGGAGAACCACCAAGGAAATAAGTTGATGACTTCGATCAACCTTAAGAAAATGAAAGTTGCTCGCGTAGTAGTCGTGATGCTCTCTTCTTTCTAGGGACTAAACGGCACCAACGGTACCACTCCTGAAATGGCAGATACTATTGCCCATGTAGGTACCTCTCTCACTAGTGTGGATCATGATTCTGATCATCGATCGCGACAACGACAATCTCTAATTGGACTGCTTTGCGCGCAATTGTTGTTGGCTATTGTTTTTGCTGAAGTTTCTGTTGAATATTTAATTAATTAGGTTTAAGTTTGACTTAATTAAGTTTATAATGTTTGATTAAATAATACTTATGTTAAGTCTATTACCTTGTCTTTGTTAATAAGAATTAAATGTCTAGTAATAAGTCCAAAAATGTAAATTTAAAGAGAGAATATTTTAATTGTTGTTTTGTATATGAGTGTCGGTTTTTAGTGCCACATTAGAGAATAGTACAATCTTAGATGACCCTATTTCTAAAGAGCTTTAGAATAATTATTCACAAGAGCTTGGACTAACCATGAATAACCACATGCGCGTGTGTTGGGTTGGGCCGGGTTTGGACTTCAAGCTTGAGAGAATAGTCTCTAGTCACTAGGTACTTTTTGCATAAAATTATAATGGCTAATCAAGTTTAATTATGGTCTTACCTTAATTAATTACAAACGGATCAGTCAAAATGCGTCCTCCAACGGGTGTCTCCAAACTACATGGAAAGGGTCAAACTTGTGGAGATGGATATATGGGACAAGAGGAGAGACAATTTTATTCTTCTTCTTTCTCTCTCACACTCTTTCCTTCAATCTCCTCTCTGGTGATTTTGTATTCCATAGAAACAAAACTGTAATGCACCCCTCTCTGTCGACTGGTGTTCTATTTGATTTTGAGACAACTGAAGTGTAATCGCCGTGTAGACAAAAATTCAGTACGTTCTCTATCTACTGTGATTGTTTTATTCCAAGAGAAAAAACATGGAACCCTATGTATCAGTTGTAAGTCACTGTTTTCTCTAAGGCAAGTCTTTTGGAACAATTTGATCAGATAAGTTTTAATTTTACTTCTCTGTTTTATTATTGTTCCTTGCACTGGTTGTTCATGGTTTGTCTTGGATCCTATGTTATGGCTTTAATTGACATGTTAACCAATATAATTAATATGTGTATATATATTGTTCCACATTTGATTCCAAAATTCTTAGAGAAAATAGACTTATTTAACATGTCTAGTACTGTCTCGATTAGATTTAAGGTAGATATGGCTGGAATGTAAGAGAAATTCTCTGGTCTCTACTTCAAATGTTGGCAACAACATATGAAGATTTAGTTAACCATGTTAAGATTGCTATCTTTATAGAGTTTGACTATCCTAGCTTAGATGCTTCTAATTTTGAAAGCGTAGAGAAAATCATTAAGTGGAAAAAGAAGCATAAAGAAGTGCCTCCTCCTCTTCAACATCATTGTTGTATACTGTCAGCACATTGTTGTAGACTGTTAGCACTGTCCAACGTATTATTTGATGTATATAGTACCTCTTCCTCTTCAACAACAAAAGCACTTTGAAGTGCTTTGAGGACCGAGGTTTAAAGAAGTATTTTGTTTCTAATTTTTTGAAGTATTAAATGGCTAAGGGTAAGTCGATAATTGAACAAACTCATGAGTTTTTGTTCCAGTGTCATGGCTTTCAAGAGGTAAACATGAAGTTTCCTGAAAAATTTATTGTCATGTCAATCATTGAGAAATTTCCAAAGTCTTGGGAGGATTTTGACTTGGATCTCAAACACAATAAGGGAAATTTGACCTTTCTAAACCTTATGACTCTTCCAAACCTTTGTTCAAGAATGAAAGTAAAATTCCTATATTTCAATTAAGATACTCACAGATCATTGGTAGTTTGATGTATCTTACAAATTACACAATACTAGATATTTCATTTGCGGTGTACAAGTTAAATAAATACACAAGCTATTCAAATTGAACCCATTGGGAGACTTTGAATAGAGTACTTAGATACTTGAAAGAAACAATTTTCTTTAGACTACATTATGGAAAACATCCTTGTACTCTAAAAGAGTACAGTGATGCTAACTAGATAGCCAAGAACTCTGGAAGTAATAGGATTTTAAGGTATGTATATACCTTAGGTGGTAACATGTCACCAACAGGTCTAAGAAACAGATCATTCTGTCTCGATTTACATTTGAAGCAAAGTTGTGTACTTTGGATGAAACTAAGATGGAAGCTGAATGGTTAAAGGAACTTATGTTTGGTTTACCTATGGTAAAGAAGTCTTTTTCTGCAATCTCAATACATTAAGATAGCATGACAACAATTGCAAAAATCAAAAGTTCTAAGTACAATCACAAGCAGAAGAGACACATTCAAGTCAAACTAAAGTCTGTAAGGGAACTTGTGTCTGATGGGATTATAACTGTGGACTTTATTAATACCAAAGATAACACAGCTGATCCACTGACAAAGGGTCTAGCTTTAGCCTTAGTTTAGAAATCTAGACTAGGGATGGGACTAAAACCCACTAGGAATTCACAAATAGCAGCAACCCAACCTATCTAAGTAGAGATCCCACAAAATAAGTTGAATGTGATAGTAATAAGTTGTTTTATGAATATATATGACGTCTCAAATATATGGTGATGCTTGTGTATATGAGTATCAATCCCTTGTATCCTAGAGATGTTATGGTTGCAAGTTATTAATAGAATAGTCTCTGAATAGGATTAAGTCTTATGATAGGATGCTAGTAGTACATCATTGGAGATGTCTAACTAAATGATTGACCTTGTGTAACCACAATAGATGAATTGAGTTGTTCCTTGAAGTCAATCATGATACAGAATATGGATGCATGACCGTTAACGTATCAAACCTAAAGATTATTATCATAGCCTTTGTCATATTATTACCAATGAATATCTTCACACCAAAGGTTCAGATTCAAGACGTAAGTTCATCTAGTTCTTTTTGAGGTAATATTGACTAACTCAAGTAGCAGTTCAAAACGAGAGGTACCATTATTAAAAGCATGACATAATAGTTGATTCTAGATAGCACCTTACACTTTGAAATTTGTAGGGGATTATTGAAATTTTAATTAATTAGGTTTAAGTTGGGCTTAATTAGGCCCATGATACTAGATTAAATAATGCTCATGTTAAGTTCATTACATTGTCTTTGTTAATAAGGATTAAATGTCTAATTAGTCCAGAAATGTAAGTCTAAAAAAGAGAATATTTTTTAACATAGTTTTATGCATGAGTGTGGATCTTTAGTTTCACATTTGAGAATGGTAAAATTTTTGATGACCTTATTTCCATGGAACTCTAGAATAATTATTTACAAGGGCTTGGATCAGGCATAGATGACTACACACCCGTGCATCGAGTTGGACTGGGCTCGGACTTCGGGCTTGAGGGAATGGTTTCCGATCTACGGATACTTTTTTCACAAAATTACAATGATTAATCAAGTTTAATTAAGATCTTACCTTAATTAATTTCGATCTGACTAGTCGAAATGTGTCCTCCAACAGGTGTTTTCAAACAATGTGAAAAGGGTTAGACTCGTGGAGACAGATATATGGGATGAGAGGAGAGATGGTTTTATTCTTCTTATTCCTTTCTCACACTCTCTCCTTCTATTTCTTCTCTCTAACAATTTTGTATTCCTTGGAAATGAAACTGTAACACATCTCTCTCCATCGATGTTCTATTTAATTCTAAAGCAACTGAAGTGTGATCACTGTGTAGACGAGAATTCGATACGTTCTCTATCTACTATGATCATTTTATCTTAAGAGAAAAATTGTAGAACCCTGTGTACCAATTGTGAGTTGTTATTTTCTCTAAGACAAGTCTTTCTAAATGACTCAATTAGATAAGTTTTAACTTTGTTTCTCTATTTTGTTACTATTTCTTATATTTGTTGTTCATAAATTCTATTTTATAATTTTAATTAATATGTTAATCAATATAATTAATATGTATATACATATTGTCTCACGTTTGATTCCTAAAGTTTCTACTTGTTTCACCGATGGTTTTGTGAGATTTACTGCACTTGTTTATCAACATTAGGGCACTTTATTAGCTATATATTTCAGCAGGGTTTTGGAGATAACTTTTGTTGTGCTGATTGTTTTTGTTGGTACTGTTGTTGTAATTGCTTCTGCAATAGGTTGTTATGTTTGTTCCAATGTTTTGCATCACAACTAGTACGTTTTTTTGTCAGATTGTATTGCTCCTGACAAGATCGAAACTCTTTGGATGTCTATTACCATGTTGTGGACACAAGACAGTATTTATCTTTGGTTCCTATTTAGCCTTCAAAAAGAACCCCTGCTTAAACGAGTGAGAGAGTCACCCTCACTTGTACCTCATCTACAAACATAAATTCCAACAAAGTTCGCTCACAAAGACAAGGTTTGGTTGTTGAAAGTGAAAAAACAAGACTTACCTCATCTGATCATTCCCGTATTATTTATATAGACTGGTATATCTACCTAATGTTATAGGAAGACAGGGTTTTCACAATATTAAAAAGAACCTCCAACCAAGTTACCCTTGTATATCTGCTACGTCCACATTAATATAACTTCTCTTTGCCGGCTAAACTAATATAACTGATAATTCCGTGCTGCACTCCTTGTTGTAATAACCATGATTAATTTTGACAGAGATTAGTGCAACATTTCAATTAGATGACATGAAAATATACCAAAAGGTTAGCTCTTACAAAGGACATACATGACTCTGGTCATAAGTTTGCCAGTTGGATAGGAAACAATGGCTTCGATGTATTGTACATGTGAATATGTGCTAATACATAAATGAGTTTCAAATACGTAACAATGATCATTGATCACTGAGTAAAGCTGTATTTCTTAAAACAGTAACATATACTATAAAATGAATTACAGACCCATCCGTTCCATAAACACATGGAACCAGAAGGGCAAAAAAGGGGAACATACTGCGAGGGGGGAAAAGTGGGGGAAAAGTGAAATTCAAAGACGTTACTAGTGTTCACTATTTGGACCATGCCACTGCATCTATATCTGATTGAGCACTTCTGTATAATTCTAACCTCTTGGCAAGAGCAATCCTACGTTCCATGATTGCTGGATCCTCATCAAGCAATGATCCCAACTGTTTTCCCTGCAAAGAAAAATTGTCAAATGGTTAATACTTTCTCCTAGAGAGTTTGATCAAGGAACCAGCACAAACAAATTATCTTCAAATATAACAGGTATATTAAAACCCTGAGGGAATAAAGCAGCTTCATAGTGCACAGATTTCATTATTTCGTTTTCCATAGTGCACCATCCAAAACAGGCACAGAAGTGCCACAAAGAAGCTGAGCAATACCAATACTCATTCAACATAAACCCAGCCAGATGAGGTCACATTCTTCATCCAATTACAAACAAAGTCAAGTAGAAAATGCATGACTCAATATACTATTGGGGTTATGATTGTTTTTAGGTAGTGTTTGGTAATCATGCTTATGAGAGATAAGAAACGTTTTGAAAAAGCTATCCTGTGACAACTTTTTTGAAACCAGTGTTTTTGAAGGTTTTGTACATCAATGAGAAGCTAACATATTGAAATACTCTAACGTAAAATATGATTGAAATACTCTAACGTAAAATATGAGGTTTGGTTCAAATTTAAAGGAATATGTGATTTTTTTTTTCAAAAGCTGGTTCCCATATAAGGTAATAATTGCTTTATTGCTTATTTTTCTAGGCTAAACCTACAAAAGCCAGGAAAAATTTCAACTAATAAAACAAGTGTGACTAATAACAATGATAATCATACATAAAGTTCAATGGAAACAAACACTCCAAAAAAACAGTTTATTTAAAGAGGGTAACCATTCTACCCCAAAAGCTGATATTATGTCTCAAGAGTCATATTTTATTCAGATGCATACAGAACAAAAAGACTCTTGAACTCAATGGTATATTCCTAAAACTAACAGTTTGATAATGATTACTGGGATTAGCTTTTGAAAAAAAAACATTTATTGCTGAAAAATTAAATCAAACACCATTTTTTACATAAGATTATTCCAATATGCCAGCTTTTCATTTATTCATAAAAGCTTTCAAAAGTGCAGATTTCAAGAAGTTGTGGCAAACTAGGTTTTTCAAAAACACTACTTACATATCCAAACGCCACCATATCAATCTAAGCTATCAATTATCTGCTTGCCTATGTATATATACCAAAGTCTATTTCTGATGTTCTTTTGTGAGAGTGAATAGATAATTTAAAGGGATCACTTACATAGAAAGACAAGGCAGGTATAATACACCCATGTAAGCCATTTCTTCAGACTTCGGAGACATTTGCAAATTAGAAAGTTTTCACTTATAAATAATATAGTAAAAGAAATTTGCAGGATAATAGTAAAACTACAAGTATCTTTGAAATCAACTTTGTGTTTTTTTAATTGAATACTTCAGTACGTTAAGAATTTACCACACTATGAAACCTTAGGCGATATACAGGTAACAGACAATGTAGTATTAGAGAAATTCTCACCTCTTTTGCCCCCAGCTCAGTGAAGAAATGGTCAAGCAATGTGCGCTTGGCCTCACGAACTTGGCAATAGACAACAGATTTAGGAATGGAGTTCCGCAACCCAGAAAGAACCATATTGACATATGACAATACAGTACTACCTGTTGAAAAAAGAACAACTTGATCAAATACAACCAATTATAAATGAAATTCAAAGGAGAAAATGACTGCAAGCATGCATAGCCAAAAGTTTTCCAACAACAGTGGAGCAGCCTGTCCAAGTATTAATGTTGAATCCATGTTTAATAATAAAAATGTTGTGAATATCAAATAACACAATGTAAATGCTGCCCCAACTACAAAAATGGCAATTGGAAAATCCCAAATCTGCAAAACTCTTCTCTCTATATTTTTTGTTATAAGTTATGGAAAAAGAAATCACCAATTCTCTTGAGATATGAATCATTATATCTATCAAAAATTGAATGTGTCGGATTCCCGCCCTTCTCAACATCTTGAGGCAGCTTCCTGAAGAAATCAACAGTCAAGTAACTGCATTCCATGTCAACCAGTTTAAGAGTTGCTTTCCTGCTTTCTTCTCTCATTCTCTCTAGAGAATCAAAAGCTGCATTTCCAACCTCCACTCTGAGAGTAGGATATTGTTTAAGTTCCTGTGAAGATGTAATTAATTAAATTAGTATCGCACTTTCTGTAAGGCATAATAAGAGATGGATCATGCTACTCTGAAGGTAAAGAGTAAAAGATAGAAATGGATGCCTCTAACTTGCAAGAAAATTTTAGGTCATACTAACCATGGTTAGTACGCAACAGACGCTGTGGCACCCTTGGAGGTTCAGGCGTCTAGATGCCTTGGGTTAAATTAGCCTAATAGTGCCATATATTGACTCTTGATTACTGTTTAGTTTTTCTTAATTATTGTTATTTGTTATCGACTATCTCATTATTATTGTTAAGATTGTTATTGTTATTGATTTAATTATTGTTAGTTTTTATTGACTTATTATTATTGTTAAGATTGTTATTGATTTGGAGGATAATTAAGATTTTATTTATAGTTAGATTGTTATGGTTAATTTTATAAATTGATATATCAATTTATCAGTGTATTATAAATTCTGAATTTATAAACATATTTAAAAAATCTGAAAAACATGTAAAAATTGTATTTTTATTACCACCTAGGCATCCAGGCACCCAAGGCACCTTGGTGCCATGATAAGTATGATACTAACTGAAAATAGGGAGATGATTAATTATACAAACTTTCTAAATGTCCAGAACTTAAAACCTACACAAATTCTAGGTAATACTTTCTAAACACGCACTTTTTCATTATATCTGAACTCATGTCTTTTTTTCCTCTTGAAGAAGGAACTAAACCACTACAACACCAACACTTGCATGATTAATAATAATGTCTTTCTAATATTATCATGTAAATTAACTTAATTAATATTGAATTTAGTAATTGAGGTTGCAATTCATTTACAGATTTAAAAAATACAGTTCAACTTCAAATAAGCTATGCTTAATTGTGCATGCATAAGTTTTAAGTTCAAGACTAAATTATGCTCAAATTTGTTACATTTGCATAAATACTTTTGTACTTAATCTTGTTGCTATTTGTTTTTACTAACATTTCAATGTATTTACATTTCAAATAAACATTACAATGTCTTTTTACTTTCTGTATATTCACCCAATTTCATCTATATCAGTTGCTTATGGTATCCATTCCATGCCCGTCCATTTCTTTAATCCACATTCTTAGGATAAGGATATGCATTTTCTTGTTCATATAATCTCTCTCTGTATGCAGTCTTTGAAAAGATAGAAATGGACATACTCGTAGCATCAGTTTCTGTGCACGAGTATAAGCAATGGTGAAATTTAATTTTGAAGCAGAAAATAAGTTTACTGCAATCATAATTCCAAATTCCCAATACAATCATATCTACAAGGCCAACAAATCAAATAAGATTTTTTTTTGTAGCCATATCGTATCTGTTTCAGTGCACAGGTACGAGTAACGAACATATTTTATTTTGAAGCAGAGAATTCCAATAGCACCACATAAACAAGGCCAGCAAATCAAATAAGATTTTTTTTATGCAGTAAGAAGTTAAATATACTAAACTAAAAAAATCTATGATCATGATAAAAGATAATAAATGTGCAAAGCTAAAGTGGGGCAGAGGAACCTACAGGTGTCTCCTTAATAGCTTTATGGACAAGCTCCTTCAGTATGGCATGAACCTGTAGCATTAAAGGTGAAAACATAATAGTGATGTTCAAATCTATGACAAAAACCTGATCAAATAGCTAAATATGTGGTCTCATATGCAAATCATGATATAGAAAGAAACACAGTGTTTACTTAAATGTGACTAATTGAATCCAAAGATTTCAATCTATAGAACCATTATACTCTTACTCTAAATGATGCTGGCGGGCTTCTGGTTTATCTTAGGCAAATATGATAACAAATTTAAGTAATGTTGACTAGTATAAAAATTAGAGTCACATAAAAATCAGATAATTATATATATATAAAAGTTAATTTTCTGATAAAACCCGTCCCTACTTAAAATAAGTAAAGTTCTGAATATCTCAATCGTTGGATTTGCATATTATGATAGATCTAATGAAAAAAGTAATTACCATAACTACTTCCTTATTTAATTGAATTCTTTTAAATTATTATCATTTAAAAGATAGTTACTAAGATAAAAATAAATGACCCATGTGTGTGCTCATAAGATTGCACTTTACACACACACACACACGTGCGATCAGTTTCAAGTGAGGGTAGTCCTCATTTTAAGTTTTTAAGAACAACATTTTATATTTCAACATTTAACCATTAAATAAACTATTTAAAATATCTGTATATTAAAAATTAAGTGATTTTAAAATTCCTAAGTACTAAATTTAACATATATTATTATAACTTATTATAATTTGTTATAACTTATAGAGAACTATTGAATTTGTATATGAATAGATATATATATTATGAGTTTTTAAATAACATACATTTTAGTGTGTATGTGCTATAGATGATATAGATTAAGATTCATAGATTATATTTACTTTTGAAATTTATAATTTAAAAATCTAGTGATTCTTACTTTAAAACCGTTGAATTTGTATATGAATGATATGTATGTTAAGAATTTCTAAATAATATGAATTTCGACGTATAATTGATCCAATGATGTAAATCATGATCCATAGATTACATTTTGATTTTGAAATTTGTAACAAATGTTTTTAAAAATTGTCCTTAAAATACTTAAATGAGGACAATCCTCCGTTGATCCTCTCCATATATATATATATATATATATTCACCCACTCATTTACATGAATCCTGACATGTCAATCAATGCAAGTTTAAAAACTTATAGATGCTATTACACAGTGTTCACAATTCATAGTATATATGATCACCACTCATGACCAAGAATTCAATGCAAAATAGAATGCAATTGTAAGAAAAAAAAGTTCATACTGCATCAACAGCTGCCTCGGCTGGACCTCTAATAGTAATCAGGGTAGATTCAATTAGACGACGATATCCTTGCTCAGGAGCTATCAAGTGAGGTTGGTATCCATCAGCTTCAGTAATTAATTTCCTCACATTTTCCATGGCAAGTTGCTTGTCAAATTGCAACCTTTTCAAAGCTGCTGGGAGCTGGTTATCGAAAACATTGTAAATCTTATCACCACCAGGTCGCCTATTGAACATGTCATATCCTCACATTAGCAGGCAACTATAGGAAATAAACAGAACAGAAATACTAAAGACATTGAATAAGTATCAGAAGAAATGCAAAGTTGCCTCAAGAAACGAACCACGGCTTATGAAAAGTATCCCCATTCTTCAAGTTCAGGAAACAAGGTCCGGGAATACAAATATAATATCAAAGTCGATAAGGATAACAACCAACCCTTAGTTTCACAATGCGAGATGAGAAACATAAAATCTTTTTTCTCCATCTACTAGTGTATTTCAAGTTGCTTGTGGTCAATCATAGGGTCCATTTTGTCAGAATATGGCATCACAGATTCTGCAATAATATGATGGATTAAGGCATCTCAGATTCTACAATTTCACCCTTTTAATTTTCTGATATTTATGAAATATTGCACACTTCATTACATAGTTTCTACTGTAATTCAATGTATTTAAAGAAATTCCAGAATCTATATCCGATAGCATTTAATTTTAACAAGATTATGTTAGGACTACAAAAATCCTGGTTGTGGCAGACATCATGTTTCAAGCCAAGAATCCTGATCCTAAAGAATCCAGGCCTAAATGAGGCCTTATATTATGCTAGTGATTGACTTTAGAATATACATGATTAAATTCACATCGGGAAGGTTGTCATCAAGTTATATATATATTTTTTCCTCTTTACAGATTAGCAATCAATACATTTGTGAATTTTGTATACAATCCCTTTCTTCTGACTTCAAAAGGCCTGATGGTGGAAAAGAAAAATTTACAACTGGTGGTTAGCTTTTTATTTACCCATGGTGATTTGTGAGATAGCCCTCCTAACAATGTAAAATTAACAGAAGTTGCAGTTGAGGAAGCTTGATAAAATACTTACACGCCATCAAGATGTTCTTTGTAATTTTGATCAAAAGCACGACAAATTTCCATAATCGAATATAACTTTCCCTGCAAAACACGAATGATATAAAAGGCTCTTGTAAACAAGGAATAAAGCTATAAATTATCGACTCCCCAGACAAGAAAGCTTTAAAATAAAATTCATTTGCAAGGAAAAGAATACAGATCAAAGTGGTCCTAAAGAAATAACTTCTAGAGTTCCTCTCTAGAAAATTTTAGCCATATTCAAGCAAAATACGGTTGTTGGATAATTTTTTTTGAAGAATTCTCATAGAGACAGCTGAAAAGAAAAACCACAACATGTCACTAAACTCTACCAAATCCAGTCTCTTTGTCAACTGAAGCAAGCACAAGCAAAGCAAGGGTTTTCTAAAAACAAAAAGAAAATTCCAGTGAAAGGGTTACCCCGGCATCTGCAGCAACAGGCTTCCCCAAGCGGCTCAGTTCTGATTCTAGGTCACCAATACTTTTATTAATTAGAGACTGAATGCCAGGGATACGAGATTTGATCACTTGCTCTAAATGCTGCAAAAACATCCAATATGATTGTCAAGACAAAATTTTTAACAGGATCTCTGGTGGGATCCCACATAAATAATTTGAACTGTTCTCCTTTTAAATAAAAACAACACAAGGAATGTGAAGTAAAACTCAGTATATCACCTTCGATAGCATCTTTCCCAAATGCTCCGAACCCATTCTGTGGGCAAGATGCTTGTACTCAGGGCTAGTGGCAAAGTACTCCCTTTCTCTACGCCTAGCAGCAATCATATCCACACTTTTGTTGATGTCTTGTTGAGAGCGGTTAACAACACCAACCCAAGGGTACATTAAACGATATGATTTTCCTTCCAATATCTGAGAGAACCAACGGTAGAGTGATTATGTTAGAATGCTAAACTTACACAAGTATCTCCAAAGCACTCATACAACAACAGAAAGCTCAAAAATCAGATACACAAGTTACCAAATGTGTGTAATTTATCTACTGCATTAATCAAGAACCATATTGGCAAGAGAAAGATCTAATCGAAAGACTACTCAAATGGATGTCACCAATTCTAGATCTAATAAACACATTCTACAAATAGAATAACATGCAAGAATAGAAATACGTGTGTTCTCACACACATCCTGCTAGAAAAGCAAACTTTGGGAAAATTAGAATAAGAATTCATGCAGAAGAGTTGACAAAATAATTTTCTTCAATAGACATATTTTTTCGTATGTCGTAGTCTCCTAGATATGAATACGAATAACGAGATACCATTCCTGTATACTTCCATGAAATATCATGCTACTGATTTATGTTCTTGTAATCCCTAATGAAGCCAAGTGCCATGTATACATGAAAGCAAAATAAGAATAAAGATTATACAGTCTTTTATTACAAAAAATTAGGAAACATTTCTACAAGTAAATGCGATAGAGGACGACAGTATTACTCCTATTAGTAAGTAGTAACTACACATACGGGACAGTAAGTAGCAACTACACATACAGGTATCTACCATATCAACTTATAAGCATGAGTGAAATAAACTTACCTCAACAGCATCAGTACCCTTATCCATAAGATCAATCTTAGTGAGGACACCTAAAGTCCTTTCTCCTGAAAATAGAAAGCTAGATCCCTTAGTATCGGAGCAAATTGGCCCAATAGTTGAACCATAATTAGTTCATTACGAATCCAAAAACAACCATCCAAGACTTTAGCTCATAACAAGGCCAATGGGAATTATAATTGACTATAGTTGTAACCACTTAACCATATGTTGTGCTTTACATGTATGAATACACTTCAATGATATTTAATGCAAATCTATAGGAAGAAAATCCTTCGAGCCTAACCTTTAAAAACACCCTCCACATACTTTCCTATATACACAACAATGGAATTGATGGTTGTATTATATTCCACATTATGTTGGCAATTTCTAAATATTAACCTAGAACTGAAATATAGATGTAAATTTATTAATCTAGAATTGAAATATAGATGTACATTTAACATGCTTGGCAGTGCATTCACTTATGCTAATAGACGGTTTTGTTAAGAACAGTTAGCCATCTTACAGTTATAATAGATTGTTAAGACATACTAAGACACATTTTTAATGATTTGAGTCAAAACCATTTTTTCTTGGACTGATTGTTTCAATTAATGCCCAAGGTTTCACGGTATCCTCTAAGGTATTCTTGAGAGCATCAAACTTCTGTTATCGACTAATGTACATGGCTTCATGACTTGTCCAAAGATCCAATGACATAGAATCATTCCGTAAACTTCAAATGTGTAGGTTCACTTCTGCAAGGACTTGAGTTTGGGATAAAATAGGAGATTGTTATATTATCAAAAGTAGGAACCAACCAGCATAGGAACTCGAAAGGAAACAACCTGAGCAGAGCTGAGAGTTAGAATATAAATAGCTCAATAGGCAGTGCACCAAAAAGGTTGCAAACAAGCCCTTGAAACGGTGAACTAACGAAGGCATATTATAAGGATGTATTGGTCTATTCAGGAATATGTATTGTTCCAAAAAAAAAAAAGAAACAGTTGTATAAATGATTTTTACATGACACCGCTTTTTGAATAAAAAACGGCTGTTTTTTTATGATAATGACTTGTTGCCATTGTCATGGTCTGAGTATCTAAGTACTTGGTTGTTGACTTATGCTTGTCACTGATTTATTTAATTTATGTTTTTTTTGAATTAAATTACTCATGGTTAAATGATAATTACACATATTCAAGTAATGTTTTCTGTAAAGTTTTAATTTTGAGCGATAATCAAGAAATTTTTATTGAAAATCATTTTGAAGTAAAGTAAAAAAGAGGCTCATCAAGAAGATAAACCAAGCTAAAACTAACAGGACACGTGCTAAATATGCAGCAATCCCAGTAACCAATCAATAACAAAGGCATCAGACGCACCCCTAACAGGGCACCACTCAATGATGGAAGAAATAACTGAACTCAAGATCATGCAAAGCTGAACTCTTTCGCAGAAAGCTCCAATGATTCTGTTCAATCCATTAAGACCACCGCACCATGTATGGAAGTGCAATCCAAACCTTCCTCCACCTCCCTGAATGATCTGATTTTTTTTGTAAAGTTTTATTATGTCTTCTATTTCTTGCCTTTTGCCTTACATAAAGGTATATATTCCATATTACACTATTAATGCCTCAATTCAATCCAATTCAATACTTGCCACTCGCCTAGGGATTTTACAAGGCTTGTCACTCATTTTCAGCTTGATAGCTCTACTCTGACTATTGCTTATGGAAAAGCGTAACAATGTATAAAAATCATGACCACTTTGAGAATAGAAATGAAGAAATTGTGACAAGGTATTTACAACTGGTTAGTGGTAAAAACATTTTCTAGTACAGAAGCATCATTAGATGAAGTTCAGAATAAAGTCCAAACAGAAGGTAGCTTTTATTTCAAATGTCTCAACTATAAGGTAGTTTGTAAAAAGGAAGTATATGAATACTTGTGTATATCATGCTCTAACATGTATGTCATGCACATAGCCCTTAATATGGATAGCACAAAATAATAATATGGGAATGAGAAGATCACATGTGGAACAGGATGTGTAATAACTACTATTAGTTTCTAGACACGGGTTTAACTTCTGGAATAATGGAAGTACGAATCATGACTACTAACATGTACTGCACCCAACATGCATTGCCATCTATGTTACTCAGATATGGAAAGGATACAACTTGTTGAAGTATTTTGATATGGATTTTATATTAAAAATAAAAGTATTCGGTACAATATGTATCTATTTTGAAGTATCCAGATAACATATATTGCCATTATTTTCTTCAATAGTTTCCTATTTACACTGCAAAGCCTACCTTTAGGGTCCACTTCACGAGAAATCTTGATGGCATCAGATGTAGCAAGATCTTGATTGGCTGGCGAAATTGCCAGAATTATACAGTTAGGCTGCACAATTGAGGTACAAAAAAAAAGTTATAATTAAATTAAATCTCAAAAAAATCATTCTTTAAAAACAATTAATTGATAGAACAAACTTAAACAAATAAAAAACTTAAATCAGCAAATACTTAAGCATGTAAAAAATGGTTTAGCATACATTAGCTGGAAACAAAAAACAAAGCCTTTAAAAAGGATCAAGAATATGCAAGTCAACATAGAGATGTAACCTTCTCAATGTATGACCGAACCATATTTTCAATATCTGCCACAACGGTTTCTGGTTGTCCCTCTGTAAATAGAAGAAATGTCAACCAATCTCCAACAAGTATCATCCTCTTTCCCACAAAGAAAAATTCCAACAAATAAAAATGATAGGACAAAGAAAATGGAACCTATCATTTGCTTGCAAGATAAAAGAATTTCAAATAACTTACCAACAGCAACTTTTGTAAGTCCAGGAAGATCAATAAGGGTCAAGTTAACAACTGTAGAGTTCAAAGTTGATGATATCAGTAAAAACAAACAAAAGATAACCAGAAGGAAAGGATGCAGTGTAATGATTATATTTTTGCATGTAAGTACTATATACATCTTCCTCTTTTCTCCAGCCCCCAAATGCAACAGCCATAGGTCGATGAGAAGTTCCATTTAAAAATGGAAGTAGAACAAATAATTCAGAACCCTTATAGTTGAATGACCAGAAACTTTGCTTTAATGTTCATGTTCTTTGTCAAAGAATAGCACTGGCACATTCCATATCAAGTTTTTCTTTAGAACACACAAGTACATATGAAGTTTTTGTTATAAAGCTTGTACAATGTTAGTTCTGCAATTTCTGTGAAGTACAGATCCTCTAGATTCTGCTATGATTAAAGACTACACAACTTTCCAAGAATTTCATGTTTCAGAATTGGAATGATAAGAGCAGAGATATCTAACCATTGGGTGAATAAATACTAAGATGAATCGGAACGCTAGAAATTTGCTTGCTTCGCCCTGTTTCCCGGTCAGTCTCATCAGAAATTTCCTTCCTCACAAGGGCTGAAAAAACATAACAATAATAAGTATAAGTAACAGCATACCAAAATAGAAAATAATCACAACTGAACAAAAAATATGAGAAGTGATCATTGCACTCAAACTTATGAGGAGGAATGTGAAAGCAGAATAAAAACCAACAAAGCTATAATCATAAGATCCTTTGTCCAATTTTTTTAAAAAAAATAACAACAATTCAACGAACGAACTGGTTTTTTAGCGGTTAATTCAATGAACTGTTAGCAGATTTAAGAACTGCAGAGCCTACCTCATCAATATGGAGTTCTGCATCTCAATACCTTTTGAATTATATGGTAATTATATGGTAATTAGTTTTAGAATCAAAACTAACAATTCTTTCTTTTATATGGTAATTAAGTTTTAAAGTCTGTAGTTGTGAGGTTATGCCTAGCATTTACCAGTCACAGTATTTAAAATTAAAAATGATCAAACAATGAAAGTTCAACAAGTTTCAGGCTTTCAGCTTGCTTGTCAAATTCATGTCAACATAAAGAACAAATCTTTCAAAATTAATAAAAATGAGGCAAAATTTTATCAGATAAATAGATTCGTAAAGCAACAAAATCAAATGACACATTTGTTTTGGCAAAATTAATACCAAAATCAGTGAACCTCTTCCTTGGAAGATGAAGAAACTCTGCATATTCTCTCCCTTCATCAATCTTATGAAGTTGCAAAACAAGAGGTCGCCGTGTAACAATTCCTGAAAAAAGGTATAGCTTGTCACTTGGAAATATAAGTTGGTGAAAGCATGTAAAGAACCAGCGGAGCATGTAAATTTTTTTTTATGGACTACCAGATCCTCTTGGCAAGAAGTCCTTCCCAACAATACTTTCCAACACGGAGGACTTCCCTGAGCTCTGCAAGTGAACAACAAGATTCATCAGCTTCTTATGATCTTATAGATCTTAAATGAAAAACAATATTCACGAAAACTACACATACTGATACATATGACTTTAGCAAATATCACATCCATTGTGATACTTAAGACATCATCAAGCCATCTCACAGGCAAACCAAGGCACAAGGAGCTATATAGCATATCTAGAGTATTTAAATTATAAGATGCAGGTATATCATCGAACATCAATTTTGATGCCACATGGGGTTTTTGTAGGAAAAAAAAAATCTGAAGCATTATTGAGTTAGAAAATAGTGAGTTAAATAAATTAGCAAGATGGCACACATATCATGAATAATATCATCAAAATTGAAGTAATGGATTGATAGGGGGAAAAATGATATAGTTGTTCAAGGAAAACATCAATGATTGGCACTTAGGATTATAATTTATAGTTGTTTTCAAAGACAACTGAGCAGATCAATTTCAAGAATTCCTTGTTTGAGCACAAATCCAACAGTTTCTTCTATTTGTGTATTTCATCCAAATACTCAAAGCATCATTTGACATGCTTAGTGAATGATAAGCATAGAATTAAACACGGATTTTGAGTTGGTCGACATGATTTACAAGTATAAATCGGAAAATACCATATGTCGGAGCCAAACTTCGACACATGTCGGAGTGTCGGTTGACACGGTGTATTTTTTACATTGAATTTGAACAATGTCGATCTACATGTCCATTAAACCTATGGACTTGCACTAGAGTTCCTTCCTTTTCATTTGCTTTTTCTCTTTTATGAGTTCCTAACGTCTTGTGTATCTCTTCTACTCCTTCGCAATCTAGTGGATTGCTACAAACTTAAAAAGCCTTTTCTCCTTAATTGTTCTTAAATTTTATCCCTTCTTAAGATATAACACTTGATTTTTATATAGAATCTTAATTTTTTTCATTTTTTGTGTTTGTATTTTGAACTTTTCATGTAGGTCTACATCTTAGATCTATCATAATAATAATTAGACCTAACTTAATAAAACATAGATTTTAGATTTTTCCATGTTTTTTTTTGTATTTTGATGTTAATAACTTGTTATTACATAGATTTAACCTAATAATACATACATCTTAGGCTTTTTTATGTTTTTTTTTGTGTTTTGATGTTAATATCCTGATATTACATAGATCTAATCTAATAATACATAGGTCTTAGGGTTTTTTTTTTGTTAATAATTTGATATTACATAGATTTAACCTAATAACTCTATAAAATCATTAAAAAGCAGTAAAATTCATAATTAAACAAAAAATAGTAAAATGTTAAGCATATATGAGGTAACTTTTATAAGCACTTTTGTTTTTAAACATTTATTAATCATTTTTACGTATTATTTATGTTTCAAGATATTTGTATTAAGTTCATCCAGTGTATTTAAATGTAATACATATTAAAGGAATTGATCTAAGTAGTCTAAGATGTACATTATTACTTACTTCAGCTTATTCTAAAGTTTGCAATCAAAATTCAAAGTTTTTTATCTATTTCCATGGACTTCCGTAAATTTACCACGTTTCCATCGATATTTCCACCGATGTCTGATATGTTTCTTATTTTTGTTGGACCGAAGTCTGACACGAAATCGATGCTTAATTCTATGATGATAAGAAGATCACATAATGACAGATGTGTGGACGACTTGTGCAATAAACATCAAGGTTAATTAATGTACAATAAGAAAATCTCATATCAAGCAGAAAACTAAAACCTTGCTTACTTCACTTGTCTCATTTTGAGCAAAGACATTACAACACTTGCTTGTGCTTCAGCTGGATCCCTCAAAATCAGAAAGAATAAATTTCACACTTCAAACCTACCAAATACCATGTTAATTTTCTCGGCTACACACAGCATAATTATCATACTAGCTCTAAAAGTATTACATTTATCGATGAGGTTAGGATCATGATAGCATGTAATTCTATATCCCATGGCAGAAGTAGCGAGATCACTTATTCGTAATAACTGATTCTACGAAATTAGTATGGGAAATAGACAATGACCAGTACGGACTATTCGATGTCAATGAAACTTATAGGTCTCCAGGTTATATTCATTTTCCCCTTTATCGAGAACAAACACAAAAAAGTGGTAAATTCAGTCACAAGATGTTCCATTCAGAGTTGAGAGCTCAATAAATCATGCCCTAAGGTATTGCTCGAATTTGGCATCCAAAGCAACATATATTTGCAAGCACTAGAAAGATCGCGCATGCCTGATACAAACACCAATCAAATACACAAACTCCCAATCCAGAAACCTCGCCGAGTAAAAAAACGTGATCCTCTTAGATCTACAGCTCCCCGTGGAAATCTCCACCAGATCTCCACGAGTAGAACATCTATCGAGTTAAAAGAAAAAGAAGGAAACGTACCTGTCCTCCAACGACGGCGATGGCGGGGAGCTGGTCCCAGAGCGTGGGCAAGGCGCTCTCGTCACCGTGATCTCCCAGGGCAGTGCACGCCCTCTGGATCTTGTTCACCAGTGAGATCAGGTTGTCCATTTCTCGAGATCCGGAGATCAGAGGTGCCCACGCGAGAGAGGGAGAGATGAAAGAAATGGAGGAGGAGGAGGTGGTGATGGTGGAGTTAGCGTGGAATCCAAATTGAAAGGGGGGAGAGCGAAGGTGACAGCGGGAGAGAAGAGATGGACCGCACCGCGTCTTCTTCTTCTTCCGCTTCACAGGTTCCTCTTTTTTTTTCTTTTGTTGTTGAGTTCTTTTAGCTTTTACCGGACGCAACGCACCCGAATAGTGTTTGTGTGTATTTTTTCGTAGTACAGGTGACTTTTCATCTGCGAATTTCAAATGTTTGTGACCACGATGACTGATATCGATAACGATGGAACCTGACAGACACCTCGAACGGAAAGAAATTTTGGCCTGCATAACCTGAATATCTGCATGCATGAAACAAGGGGGAATTACATGTATAACATCGAAATCAGACTAAATTATGCACATACAATTTAAATTTTCCAAAGTCCATGTGTACCGTCCATTCGACTTTTTTTTTTTTGTACACAAACTCCATCATCACAAATGATTGGTTAAATCAACTACTATAGCGTAATTAGTTAGAAGGAGTGAGACACATACTTCTTCTTTAAGTCTGAATCTCGCAAATCATGGGAAAAAGAAATTATATAAGAGAATAATCTCCACCACCGTTTGCTCAAAAAAAAAAAACAAGTAATAGGTTAAATACCAATTGTGGTGAGTTAAAAGCTAACTTAAAGTCATGAGATAACTAACTTATCCCTGACTTCTTATTAACTTCCCTCGCTCTATCATTTCCACCTTTCCCAAGATGGTCTCCAACATCAACAATCTTGACAATGAATGGTGCTAAAAAGGGAATGTACTTGGTAGAGTGGCTACAATTGAGGTGTTGTGGTGTCGACGAGGTGTTGTAGTAGAGTCATCAAAGTCAAAGATGGTGGGATGGTTGGATGAAGTCAGGATTTTGTGATAGTAGGGGACTAATATAATGTATATGAATTTCAAATACATACATATTTTTGTATGTGTTTTTGAAATGCATAATTATTCACAAAGTTTGTGTAATTTATTTGATGAACTCATATAATCATTAAATTTGTCAAAACTCAAGAAAAAACATGTGTAGAAAAACTTTTAAGCTTTTGTGGTTTTAGTTTACTTTAATTATTTACATTTTTTATTTTTATATAGACTTGATTGCAAGTTAAATACTCTATTGTTTGTTCTTCAAAATGAGTAAGGACTCAAGCCCCAACTTCCACTGGTCCTAGGTGCAAGTGGCAAAGTAAGAGATGACAATGGAGAAGCTCATAAAGAGGTGGGATGGTTGAGGTAGAACCACCGTTGTCATCATTGTTGTCGTCGTTATAGATTTGATACTTGTAGTAATTTTAAACTTTAATTTCTGTAGATAATCAAAGTATGCTTATAGTCATATAGTTTAAACTTTGATATAATAATTGCTTATTATCTTACATATATCTAATTATTTAATTGTAGTTGTTTTTTTTAATGGTGTAGTGGTTACATCGTGAAACAACTAATCATAAATCCCAAAGAGGTTTTGAACCCTTATTCTCTTTTTAATTGTAGTTGTTGCTTTAAATATTTGTATTAAGGAGTCAAGCCAATGAAACTTACTCTCATCTACCATTGAATTAGTTCCATCAAAAAATCATGATCTGATGGTCAAATGAAAAATCAAGACTAATGGATGAAAGTTCATTCGAAGCTTCCAAACAAAGCTATTGCACTGAACTCGGCATAAAATTGTTGTTGTAATAGTCAAAGTGATTACCCCCTAAATTAAGACTAAGGTGCACACATTGTAGATCAAAACTCAAAGATGGGGCAAGAACAAAAGTAGATTCTTCCACAAAGTGAACTTGAAAAGCAATTAACAAGTAATTTTTCTTGCCTATTGTTTTCATGCCTTGATATTCTACCATTCTTTCCTATTTGGTAGGAATATGGTAATTGTCACACTCCGTTGAGTATGACTTACAAGTACCAATTCTATCTAATTATAATTAATTAAGAAAAGCTAAATAGAAATTGTTGACATTCTAATTTTACAGGTTTACAGGTAGTCTCTTCTGGAATGGATTTTTGGTTGGTGGGCAGTCAATTACTTTTCCCCAAGATCAACTAGACATACTAACCTATTTTCATCCACAAAACCTAACCCTAAACCCTAGTCCAAGACCCTAAACCTAATCCAAAATCCTAAACCTAATTCAAAACCTAATCCAAAACCCTAAATCTAATCCAAAACCCTAAATCTAATCTAAAACCCTAAACCTAATCCAAAACCCTAAATCTAATCCAAAACCCTAAACCTAATTCAAAACCTTAAAACTAACCTAAACCTAATCAAAACCCTAAATCTAATTCAAAATCAAATCTAAAACCCTAAACCTAATTCAAAACCTAATCCAAAAACCTAAAACTAATAAAAAACCCTAAAACTAACCTAAGCCTAATCCAAAACTCTAAATCTAATTCAAAACCCTAAATCTAATTCAAAACCTAATCCAAAACCCTAAACCTAATTCAAAACCTAACCCTAAACCCTAAACCTTAATCCAAGACCCTAAACCTAATTCAAAACTTAGTCCAAAACCCTAACAACTTATAACAAACCATAACAACCCTAACCACTTCCCACTCCACCATAACAACTTCTAACCACCTAAACAACTTCTAACAACTTATAACAAACCCCTAACCACTTCTTACTCCACCATAACAACTTCTAACCACCTAAACAACTTCTAACAACTTATAACAAACCCCTAACCACTTCTTACTCCATCATAACAACCTAACCATCTATAACAACTTATAACAAATCATAACAACCCTAACCACTTCCCACTCAACCATAACAACCCTAACCACTTCCCACTTCACCATAACCACCCATAACAAGCTACCTAGCCATTGCAAGCCTATAAATACACCCTCATTTGCAAAGAAAAGAAAAGGAGAAAAAAGAGGAAGGAAAAAAGGAGAGGAAAAAACTTGAAAAATTGGAGAGGAAAGGAACCAAAGAATTTTCTCCCAACCAGAGCCACCAGAGGAGTCTCAAATAAGACGGGAAGCTCAGAGAGGAGAAGAAATCAAGTTTCAGGCCAATTCCGATGAGCTCCGGTGACCTATATTATTGCCAACTCAAGTAAGCTCTAATCAGAGCTCAATTTCTTCTCCATTTAGTTCCCCAACACCTAGTGTATCTTCCCTAGTCGATTCCAGTGAGGTCAAGTGGTTCCTTTGGCCGGAATCGAGCTAATTTTGGGTTGCCGGATGTGATTCTCCTGCAGAGGAGGTGGGGGCACGAATCTAGTGAGTGATTCGTGCCCTGACATGCTCCATCTGGTTAGGACAGACCCTTTCTTGCTTCTCTGCCCCTCTGGACACTACAACATTTCCTCTGGAAGCCTCCAAGAAAAGCTCATCGGACGCGCCCTCACCGTCGTCAGAGAAGAAGGTGAATAGTGAAGCGCGACCGGGCGTTTCACTCATCGCAGCCCCTCTCTGAGCATCATGGAACCTTCCTCTACTCTCCCCCTGCACTCCGGAAGCTTCCTCACCTCGATTCCAACCCTAAACAACCTCCACAGTCAAGTTCGTCGGAGAGGATTGGATCAACAGCGAGCAGGATCCAAGGGGTGAGGAACGATGCCTTTTCTTGCCCTAGGTGGTAGAATCTCTTCCTTCCCACGCCCCTGAGCCTCCAGCAGCTCAAAATCACCGCTCTGCCACCTCCAGCGACCCTTTTTTCCCCGTCGCCATCGTCGGAGTTGTGTCGACGGCGAGGGAGGTCGAAAGCAACCTCCGACCGTCCAGCGCCTAATCAGAGCCGCTAGATGTGTTCCTCTTCCCTCATTCGTGCTCCCAGTGGGCTTCGATGCTAGATCAGGCATTGGGATGGCCTAGAAGGACATCCCAGATGGTCGTCGACGGTAGGGTTTCGTCGCCGACGGTTGTCGCTTAAAAAAAAAAGGATAATAAAAGTTTCATTTTAAAAAACTCTGCACTTTTCTTTTATTGCAATTGAGTCCTTATTTCTTGCATTTAAGCCCCTGCATGAGATTTTTAATCATTTTAATAATGATTTGTTTTGAAGAATTGTAGTGTGACCCTTGAACTTTTTTGTTAATGTTTTCTAGGTTCTAATTTTGACATAAACCCTCTGATTTTCTTTTAATTCATCTTAAGTCCATAATTTGTACAAAAAACTCTGGATTTCATTGAAATTGTTCTGAATGCATGATTTTCTGGCACAATTGCAAATTAAACCCTGGAGATTTAAATTTTTACTCAAATGTGCTTAGAATTGCATTTTAAACCCTGAATTTCACTAAATGCATGTTTTTAAGGTAAATTAGTAGAACAGTCTTGGAAGTTTCATGTTTTCAAACATAAGTCCAATATCTTGCACATTAAATCCTGAATTTCTTCAGAATTGCATTAAACACATGTTTTACTGACAAAATTGCAGATTGGACCCTAGGAATCTTGATTTTAATCAAAAATGCATAGTTTTGCACATTTAACCTCCAACTTCTTCAAAATTACATAAAATATGTTTTCCTAACCATTTTAGCTGATTTAGCCTTGGATTCTCAGCCTTTATTCAGGATAGGTGATTTTTGCACAGAGGCCCCTGGAATTTTGCATATTTCACACATACTTTCTTTTTGTACATTTTGTTCTTATGCATGTATCCTCATGCCTTCTTCTTTGTATCATGCACGTATTTCTAACTCACTTCAAACTTGATTTTTACATTGTTTCCCAGATTTCTTCTGACTTTCACGATTTTGATTTGATTTAAATTTCCATCGCTCGAGGGCATACATTAACAGGCTTGACAATGCCGATATTGACCTGAATGAGGATTGTTTTCTCCAATTTGATTTTCTCGGATTTCTTCGAGTTTCCGCTGATTTGCGCGACGCTTTCTGAGTATTCCCGATTTCCATGATTTTCCTCATCACTCAAGGGCGTACAGTAAAGTGGCATTTTTAATGCTTACATTGTCCCCTGGAATATCATTTTTCTTTTTTATTCATTTCATTTCTTTGATTTGGCGTATTTTCATAGTCATCTTAGGCATGTGCGTTCAGAGTAGATGAGCATACACACAATAAACTGTTAGCAAGCAGGAAACCTAGAAAGACCGAGTTCTTCGGGCGCATGGAGGTGCCTAACACTTCCCCATGCGTAACAAAAATCATTATCCTTTCTCTGGCCTGCATTAATTTGTGCACTACATTCATTAGGCATGGAGCATACATACGTTTTCTTCGCCTTGATTTCTTTAAGTTTTCCTTTGTGTTTGGTTTTCCTCGTCTTTCTATTAAAAGACGAGGTGACGACTCCTTTTCCTTATCCTTTTTTTAACTTTCTTTGGTGTTTCCGAGTTAAGTCTCCTTCTTCGGATTCATCATCTTCGTCGTGACCATATCAGGACTCCTCGTGTGTGTTTCCACACACCTCGGAGAGCCATGCAGGGTTTCACCAACATGGTCACAGAAAAAAAAGAAAATTTTATTTAACCACCTAGATTCTGTGTACAACTAATAGCTCCAAAACATGAACACTGGGGCTAGACTACTATTACTAAGTTGCATTTGAAAACAAAACATCAAATAAAATGCGTGAGTGACATCAAGTCACCTAGTACACATCCATCAAGGAAAACAATGGAGAACCACAAGCAAACCAAAAATATCAATTCTTAAAAATCTGAACAGTAATTGTAAAATCTATTCAAAGAATTCTCCATGTAGTTTCTTTCAAATCATGCTTTCCTCAAACTTATTTTCTTTCTGAAATTTATACAACTTAAAACCATATTTATGCATTTTAGCGAAACAAATCCATAACTAGATTTCAATCCAAAACACATCGCTAAGACAAACTCAAATTATGATTCAAACACGACTGGAAACTAGCATAAATCACAAATTTCATTATAGCTAGAATCTGGCTAAAACTAGAAGTCAAATCTCAAATCGATTCTAGCTTAAAACCAATACACAACTAGAGTCAAAATCAATAGTGCCACATTGGCTAAAGGTGACTAGGCCAAAAGCAGTCAGTGAGGTACAAACTTCAACCCTACTACACTACCGTGGTGAACCTCCCCGTGCTGGGGGTACGACTACCCCCGCCAATAGACCTCACTTAATCACATTTATTCTCTCATAGGCACGAGGATGTGTTCTCTAACACCACAATTGGTGTCTGGACAGCCAGGTCTTCATTCCTAGGCCCAGCCAACACCACCAAATAGGGTAACCTGATTTCTTTCATCTGGATTCCAAACCTCGACAACCATGCATTGGGACGGTATTGTTCTCACTTGAGTCACAAAACCCTATGGTCTCCGCACTATCGTTACGTGGATCCAGAAAAACATAGAAATCCTTTTTAAACATGCAATTATCTTTTTAAAACCATTTTCTAAATATTTTCCAATACAGGAATCTCTTCCAAGAATCTCAACTCAAAACATCAGGATTTCCTACTAAAACCTCATATCAATTTTCATATTAAAACCATTAAAAGAAAACCACATTAAAGTTTGTAGGAAAATGACTTAGGGTTTGGTTTAGTATGCCGAAATCCCCTGATTCGACATACCAAGCCAATTCAGTATGCCGATCCAGGCGATTTCTGAATAATGACATCTGTCTTGTATCAATTGTTCGTCGGAATTGAGACCTTGGGTAGACCCATTTTCGATGCACCACAAATCTTGCAAAAATCCTCAAACCAAGCAATGCAAGTCTACTTTCATTTGGGACAAATTTCATTAAAATCCATTCAGTGTAGACCAACATATCAAAATCCAAAGGCAAAGAACACATTTAAGAATACTGTAGCTCAAACATGATTTTCAAATGAAAAATCTTCCAAAAATCACTGATAAATCACGAAAAATTCATGGATTTGCCAAACATTCTTAGATCTAACTACATCATCCATTTCCATGATTTTAAACTAAAATTTTCGTCATTTAATCATGATTTAAGCTTAAGTAGTAAAAGGGAAACTAAAGTGGGGAATACATACACTGATCAGAGTTTTGC